>BSBK01005260.1:370000-379915 GCA_027943335.1 Chamaecyparis obtusa | reverse complement strand
TCGTTAGATAGAGCATCAGGGCATTATGGTAGAAACATTTGGTGCTACTAGAGGTATTTATCCTTCTATCTTGTTTGATTTTGGAGCTATAGATTATTTTATATCTCCTTTTGTAGTAGATAAATGTGGGCTAGTGGGTGTAAAGAAAGACATTGGTTGGTAGTAGAGTTATTCTCTGGGGAAAGGATATCAACGAACTCTCTAGTGCATAAATGTGAGTTGAACCTAAGTAAATTCATTACCTTAGTTGATCTTCTTGTGATTCCTTTAGGATCATATGATATTGTCCTTGGGATGGATTGGTTAGGTTCTCATGGAGCCAACATTTATTGTAGACAAAAGATAATCAAATTCAAGGATGATGTTAGCAAGGATTGTGAGATTGTGGGAATTGAATATCCTATATCTCTTTGTATGATTTCCACTATGCAACTCAAGAAAAACATTCGAAAGGGATGTCAAGTATTTTCTATAACTATGAATGAGTTGGATGAAGTTGAAACTAAATAAAAATACTCTTAATCATCCTACACTTGAGGAATTTGCCGATGTGTTTCCTAGTGATATTTTGGGTATGCCACCAAAGCGTGACATAGTTTTTTTCATTGATCTTATTCCAAGAGCATAACCTATATCTAGAGCTCCTTATTGAATGACTACATAGGATTTGAGTGAGCTTAAACTCCAATTAGAGGATATTTTTGTAAAAGGGTAGTATTTGGTCAAGTGTCTCACCATGGGGAGCACCTATACTCTTCATTAAGAAGAAAGATGGATCTTTATGTTTGTGCATCGACTACAGACAATTGAACAAGATAACTATCAAGAACAAGTACCATTTTCCAAGGATTGATGATATCTTTGACTATATAAAATGGGCCAAGGTATTCTCAAAGATTGATCTAAAGTCAGGATACCATCAATTATGCATTCAAGATGCAAATATTCACAAAACTGTGTTCTACGCTTACTATCGACATTATGAGTTCACAATAGTTCCTTTTAGTTTGACAAATGCAACATGTGTTTTTTATGTGCCTAATGAAAGGAGTATTTCATTCTTACCTTGAATTTTATGTTCTCATCTTCATGGATGATATATTGATATATTCTAAATCCATAGAGGATCACGAAGAACATCTATGACTGGTTCTGCAGTGTCTTCACGACAATCAACTGTATGCCAATTCAGAGAAGAGTGATTTATTTCATTCTAAAGTTCAGTACTTGGAGCATATATAGGTGAGGGTATTTCAATAGATCATTCCAAGATCTAGGCTATAGTAGATTGGCCAAACCCCACCAATGTATCTGAAGTTATTAGTTTCATGGGCTTGGTAGGATACTATCACAAGTTTGTTAAGGACTTATCTAGGGTAGTATATCAAATTACTTCTCTCCAAAGGAAAGAAAAGAAGTATGTTTGGATAGAGAAGTGTGAAGAGGCTTTTCAAAATATTAAGAGTTGTCTAACTAGTGCACCTATCCTAGCAATACCCGATCCAATGGGTGATTTCATGGTGTGTGTTGATGCTTCTTTGGAAGGTCTAGGAGTGGTCCTTGTGCAGGAGGGATGTGTGATTGCTTATGAATCTTGCAAACTCAAGGAGAATGAATTAAAATATCCTACACATGATCTTGAGTTAGCAACAGTGGTTCATGTATTAGTTTGATGGAGATAATTTCTATTAGGACATTGATTTGAGATTCATAGTGATCACCACAGCTTATAGTATATCTTTACCCAACCTAATTTGAATGCTAGGTAGAAGTGATGGATGGAGTTTCTTTGTGAATATAAATTTGAGGTCAATTACATATAGGATAAGGAAAATGTGGTAGCTAACACCTTGAATTGAAAGAGGCATGAGATATCAGCTTTGACTCTTGGTGTAGACCTATGGAGTCATATACTCCAAGCACTTCCTACAGATACTTGGTACAAGGAAGTGAGAGCTGAGATTGAGTCATGGAGACCTTTGGAAGGTAGGTTTTCAGGCTATGTTTTGGAGTCAGATAGTCTTTTGCGTTATATGAGACAAATATATGTACCTCCATCAGATGATCTTTGTACCTTTATTTTATTTAAGTCTCATCATGCACCTTACTTTGCACATCCAGGTGTCAAGATGATGCATGAGGACCTTCAATAGCTATATTACTGGTTCAGTATGAAACATGACATTGTTGATTTTGTGGTAAGATGTCTAGAGTGTTAGAGGGTTAAGGTATACCACCAACAAATAGAAATAATTTTACAAACTAATCTCATTCTATCATGGAAATGAGATATCATCTCAATGTATTTCATTGTAGGTTTTCCTATGACTCCCCGCAAACATGATACCATCATGGTTACTGTTAACCAAAGTGGCACACTTTTCTCCTATGAGAGAATCATATACAAAAACTTTAGTAGCTAGGGTCTTTATGCAAGATCTTGTGAGATTACATGGTATTTCCTGCAAGATTATATCAGATAGGGATCCAATATTCACTTCTGCATTTTGAAATTTCTTACAGCATGATCTTAGAGAACATCTGAATTTTAGTTTGACATATCACCTTGAGACCGATGGTCAAATAGAATAGGTTAATCAAGTTCTTGAGGATATGTTGAGGATGTATTTCATGGATAGATAGAATCATTAGGAGAACTATTTATATTTGGTTTAGTTTTCCTACAACAGTGGTTATCTGATGCAGGAGCATCCTGGGTGTAAGAGAAATCTTGCATCACCCAAAAAATATTTCTATTTTTGTATTCAATAAGGGCTATCTTGTGTAGAGCCCCTATTTATGGAAACTTACTATTTTTAGTAAGTTGGTCTTATGATCTCGGAATGTTCTAATTTTACATGTGGAGGTTCATCTCAGTCATATCAGCCTGCCAGCAAAGTTTCATGGCTAGATCAGGTCTAGTTTTGAAGATATTGAAGATTTTCGGTATTGGCAGCAGGGTACAGAAACTTCAAACTCAGTTTTGAAGGCTTTAGAGGCCCGGATGAGGTTGAAAATTTGGGTGATGGGTGCTTTGCGCAAAGCAGCCTGTAGAGCACTTTGTGGCATTTCCAGAATGGGGTTATAATAGCCAATCAGGTCAACGGACGATGACTTATGGTCTTTGGAAGTTGGGTCACCTGAAACGGTGGAAAATAATTTTCTTCAAAATTTCTGTTTGGGTTTCAAAAGAAATTTTGAGAAGACTTTGATGTAATAAATTGAAAAATAAAATAATTCTAAGTTGGGTCGGCCCTTAGGGCTAAATTTTTGGAACCTTCTCGGGCGGTGGAAATTGCCTATATAAAGAAGGCCCATAGTGTTGTCTAGGGTAGTTCTGGGTAGTAGATCTGGGTATTGATTCGAGGCTTTGTCCTACAGAATATTGTAAGGGAATGCCCATGTGGCTTTGCATATTGTAATTCTGAAAGTTTTTAATTCCACATTTATGGAGATAATAAGAAGCCAATTTTTTGTTCTTGCATATTATTGTTGTTGTCTCTCTATTTCTGTTATGTGCTTGTGGTATTAAGGGGAGCACCCTTCATCATTATCATAGTTTGATTGTTATGTCACCTTTTCAAGCTTTGTATGATTATCCTTGTCATAAACCTTTGAGTTGGGATAGGTTAGAGGATCATATTTTGTTGGGTCTTGAGATGCTTTGAGACATGGAGAAACAAGTGGAATACATCTGTGATCATGTGACCACGGCTTGAGATAGGAAGAAGTATGTAGATGATCATAGAGTGGATATGTAGTTTATAGTTGGTATTAAGGTGTTTCTAAGAGTGCATCCATTGAAGAGTCTAATTCGTTATAGAAAATGATCGAAGTTAGAACCTCATTTCATTAGCCTATTTGCGATTCTTGAGAGGATAGGACCTGTTGGGACTCTCAAATTTGGCACAAATTTGGAGTGACCAATTTAAAAGTTTCTCTAAGGCAAGGTGAGTACCCTTGAAAACTTTTCAAAGATGCCTACTTGAAGTGCAAGAAAAGTGTGACCCGATGATTTTCATGACATACCAATTGGGGAACATGTTAAAAACCTATCTCAGGGTAGATGCAATGGGTCAAAAATTTCAGTTATCAGTTTTGATGAGTTTTGGAGATAGTTGTTTTAAGGCATTCCCTAAAATCTACATTATGCATATTGACTGATTGTAGCAAATGGCCTACTTTGCATGCTTGCATCTTTGACCTAATAGTGTTTAATGATATAAGGATGGGAATGAGGTGTTGTAGGAATGAGAGAGAATCTCCATTTCCATTTTCAGATTCCTATGAGTTCATATAATAGGTTTTCCCAAGCCATTCTATTTGCAATTAATTAAGTTTCCCAGAATGTGAAAGTGCAGAATTTCTGAATGCCCTACTTTGAAGTCTTGCAACTTGTACCCGATTGAGTGGAATGGATAATTGAATATTCCTGTATATTATAATCATGAAAATATGCTACCATGAAGATTTTTAGGCCATGATGAATCTATTTGGGTAATTTGTCAATCTGATTCCATTTGCAGTTTCTAACATTTTAATGAAGATTAGTCGGAGGCCTTGTTCGTGATGTTGTATCTTGAATAGTGTGATTGGTCATAACATGCGGGTTGTTGCATCATGTTGTAGACATGAGAGAGAGTGGT
This sequence comes from Chamaecyparis obtusa, assembly GCA_027943335.1. NCBI lineage: Eukaryota > Viridiplantae > Streptophyta > Pinopsida > Cupressales > Cupressaceae > Chamaecyparis > Chamaecyparis obtusa. The sequence continues at coordinate 375,269 of BSBK01005260.1, read as the reverse complement.
CATGCTAATTTTCATCCCCCCATGTGCCCATTTGACGTATTTTCCAGAGCCGTTCCATTTGCATTTTATTAAGTTTTACTGAGTGAGCACAGTTCAGTTTTCTAAGTGGCGTACTTTGGGGTCTTGCCATTTGCACCCAGTTCGAGGTCAAGAATAATTAAAGGATGATCCATATTGTAGACCTAGAAGATTACTTGTCTGAACATCTTCAAGTCTCTGCCAATCCATCTGACCACTTTCTAAAGCCAATTCTAAACCCAGTTTATGCATATTTCGCTATTTTAATCCTGAATATTTCTAATGTGCTGACTTTGGCGTTTGATTTCAGTTAGCCACTTGATCTTTCGGGTGAGTTAATTATGGATTTGTCTACCTTATTTGAGGGTAAATCAATGCCCAAGTTGCTGGTTCGTCAAAGTTTCACTGGGTGAGTTTTTGAGACCAGTTCTGGAGGTGTTTTATTCAGATTTGGTAACTTGGCGAAGGTTATTATAAATCAAGCTTTTATGTGTCTGGTGTTATCCAGATCACATCCAGTTGGTGGAAGTGTCGTCCAGATCACTTTCGAGGTTTGGGGTGTTTGAGTTTGAAATTTTTTTAGGCCGGACCCACTTGGGGCCCGACCTACCTCATTGTTGTTTTTATTAAAGCTACAAGAAATGGATAGGCCAGTTGGTAAGATTTGGCATTATTACAAAGGTGTTAAGAAACTCACAATGTGATTTATTGTCGATACACCATGCTCATTTTTATCATGTGACTGCATTTTGGCTAGAACTACTATAGAAAATGGTCTTAGAGATGGAAAGTCACGCCAACTGCTACAACTCTTGCTACCTGTTGATCAACGACAACTCAAGCTTTCTTGACACTGAACCAAGAGACTATCCATGTGATATAAGAGAGGAATTCAATGCTTTCTCTAGAGTTGTGACATCAATTCTTCAAGGTTTACAAGTGACAGAAGGAAGTGCCAAAATACTATCAAGACCCTTTGGAGAATTTGAAAATAAGATGGATCCCGTGGTTGTTTTGTATCCTACAAATAGTTCAATGGCTGCTATAGTGTTTCCCATATCAGATACACTGAAATAGATTAAATCACTTGCTAAGGATTTTGAAAAGAGGCATGTTCTTATAGTGAACCCACAGTGGAGGTCAACTGGTCAAGTTGTTTCTGACTTTGGATTTGGTCCATGGAAGAGACAAGTCAAGGAATTCCTTGCCTTTTTTGAACCGGTATATGCACTTCTAGAACAGTGGGTTGGTGAAGCATCAAATATACTTTCAAAACCAAGGAGGGGTTGTGAGGATCTTGAGATTTTATCCATCAGATTGGCAGGTTGCGATTTGTTTAAGGAAAGCTAATCCTTAGTTTGGCGGGGTACATGAATACATCAGTGATGCCAGCATCAAATATATACACCAACATTTGATGAAAGGTGAAGTCTTTTGTGAGGATTTGTGTGGGAGGTTTTTTAGCATAAGGTTGCATGGAGTTTGAATTGAAACACATACCAGCATATGCATTAAAAGAGGCCAGTGTTTGAGTCAAAGAAACTTGCGTAGGGCTAGCATACAAAATAAATGCCAGTGCATGTTTGGATCATGGCCAGTGTTAAGAAGAAATGTGGAGACCAGCATAATAGCATAAGAAGTGTTAAAGTTAGCATTTGAAAACAAAACAAAGGCACCAGCGCATGCAATAAAGGTAGGCTTGCACAAGGTGATTAGTTTGGAGGCTTTGCACAAGTTTTTGGTGCCCTACGCAAGTGTGATTGGAGATGCCCAGTCCAAAGGGGGGCCTCATACATAATGAAGGCTCACACACACCATTGAGATTGTGCACCCACAAGTGTTGTACATATCTACTAAAGGGGGTGCTATGAGTGTAAATTGTGTGCCCATGATGGCAGGTCTCAAGCTTAGTATATGCTTTCCTTTGCACACGTGCCAAATGAATTGCAGAATGCACCATGAAAAAAGATGGGTTGCGCTCCATTCAAAGAATTGTTGCACATACCAAGTGTGGAGCTGCGCAAGTAGGCCAAATGGGACAAGTGCATGCCTTTTTGGGAGCTAGCAAACCTCTATCCAAATGAGAGTTGCAGGCTTACGCACACCAATGCTAAAGAGAATCGCCAAGCTTCCTCCTACGCTCCTTTGTTTTCTCATATGTTGGGTGCACTAAAATCATGGCTGCACACACTAGTCTACAGTAGGGCTGCAAAGTATTAAGTGGAGATTGCCAACAAATGATGTCTAGTTGTTCTCAATAAAGAAATCTATTACATCTTTTTTGCAGCATATGATGCACTTTGTGATGAAGGAATTGCAACTCCTATTTGCAGTTCCCTTGATGAAATTGCAGACATCTCAATGCCAGCGACAAAAGATCATGTGAGGGTACAAGGAGAAATTTGGAGGGGCTACGTGCCTCCGTAAGGTGTTGTACGTACCTATTTGGTAGGGCTGCATATTGGCCAGCCAAGGGGAGGCTGTTATATGTTTGCCTTATGTGCTAAATACTTATAGGCCTACTTGGGTAATGAAAAACATATGCGGGCCATGTGAGAAGGATGCACATACAACAAGCAGCTATGTGCAAGCATGCACATGCTAGGCGGCTAGAGAAAGGGATTCTATGTGGTAGTTTATCCCACATTTAAAGGGATTAGTACCAACGGGGTACTCAAAAGCAAATACACTCAATTCATTAATTAAGAGAAAGAGGAAGGAGGACTACGTGAAGGATCAATCCAGATGGGTGGGCCCTGATAGTGCGTGCTGGCACGCACTAAAAAATGCATTTTGGGGAAAGTATTATTAATTTGAAATAATTTTGATCCCACATTCACAGTGTGGAAGGAAATTAAGATATTTAAAAGATAGAATACACAAACTTATTGTGTCCAAGTATGGACGCATATGCAAAGAGCTCTCTCACGTGCACGAGGATTGAGATGCCCAGTTGGCCAATGACATGGATGGTGACTTGGTGAGTGGGCCCAGTGCGCAAGTAAGAAAATTTTGACATAGTGGACATTGTGTAGGATTCGACAGCCTCGAGATTCATATCATCATTCGACGGTGGTCGCATGATCACAAGGGCCAAATTTGGCCCTTGCAAACATGTGACAGGCTGACACATGGCAGCTTTGATGAGGTGGTGAGAATGTATAGGTGGATGCCCAGTTAGAGACACATGCCAACCGGAGATGGACAAGTGGCAAGCTCGATGAGGTGGTGATGATGTGGTCTGTAGGACCAATCTGATTGTGCCATGTGGGACCCGCCGGATTTAAATCCATGTGCATAAAATAAAGCAAATTTGTAAAGTTCTGGACTATATGTTATTTTCAAATTTTTGAGTTTATCAATTGCTCATGAAGCTGGAGATTGAAAATGATGTTACAAATTGAATTTTTACCTGAATATATGAGTATAATATATCCTTGGAAACGTCGTGAAACAAGGGATTGAATGGCAGGGGTTAGAATCAATTTTGGACAAGTGGGAAAGAGCAGTAAGTGCTTCTCTCTCTGAGGTCAAATTTTGGTGGGAAAAGAGGTTGTTTGCAGATTTGTCTTTTTGGAAGTAACATGTGTCATAGTTGAAATATCTTTTAGGTCTTTTCCTGAGGGATATATGACAATCTTCTCATTATTGTAAGGGTTCTGATAATCCTGGTCTCCATAGAGGGTTTGAAGTTGTGCTTAACTCCTGGAGTTTCAATCATTTCCTGGTTCCATTAGGATGTAGTTTTTTTATTGTTTCAGTTTTGTTATAAGATAGAATAGAAGTGTTTCCAGATCTTTTGCATATTGTTGAAGTGGTAAATATTGTAGATCATATTGGTATAGAAGCAAGATTCATTACACTTAATACATTTTTATCTCAAATTCAAGTCTCTCCTACGTGTTGTTCAGTTGGATTATGAATCTTTTGATTCATTGCATGTATTCATCTATGTATGTGTTATTAGTCCTTAGTTCTGATCTAGGATCTGATTAAATGAAGCTATGGATATGACATTAATTCATATTGTTCTACATAAGGATTTCATTGCAAGTAGTGTATGGTCTGATATCATTGTATTTATGGCTTTGAGTCTATGACAGTAGTTTTTTTTTGTATGCTGCTCCTGAACTAGAAGTACTGCCCAATGGACAAGGCACTCGTCATAAATCAATATATTCCTTGTTGATGCATCACAGATCGGTCTTAGCTATGTTCTGCAAATTGAAAATAAACTCCAAAATATATTGTGTTTTATGTAGTTTGTGGTGTTGTACTAATCTCATGCTCCAGTCTATGGTCAATGTTCAATGGATTGATTAGCCATTAATCTAGTATCTCCCAGATTTGTTGAGCCTTTGTGAGATCTATGGTGATTTACACCTTATTGAATATCTGAAGGTGTTGAGGGGTATACTTGCCTTGGTTATGCAGAACTAGAAGTGTAGAAGGATGGATCCACATCCTTGTTAATTGGTCCTTTTCATCATTTGTTAAATACTTGGAGTTGGCTGCTCTTAAAGATCCATTGCAAAGTGAGAAGGTTGTTGTCATTTTTATCACAGCGTAAAAAAGAACCAACAGGATCGGTTGCTTACCATCTTGCTTTTCTTCCCAAGTTATCTCCTATTCATGATGTTTTCCATGTTTTTGTACTTAGACAATATATACTAGATGTTTCACATGTTCTTGACTAGATTGTGTTATAGCTAGAGGACGAGAAGCTAGCTTTGGAGCCCATTCGCATACTTCAACGGTGAGAGTTCACCCTTAGGAATCGCACCATCAAGCAGGTAAGGGTAAAATGGGACCCTATTGATGAATCATCGGTGACTTGGGAGAATAAAATGATATTACGAGATTTATATCCCTATTTGTTTGTATGCTTCCAGGAGTAAGCCTACTTTTAGGGGAGGTGGATGTAGTGCCCACCAATAGTTTTCTTTTTTAGTTTTAAATTGCCAAACTCTTTTAGGCACTTTCATGCGTGCGTTGATTATTTCAAATTTATTATGTGGTTTTGGATGTATGACATTAGATGATGATTTGACATTGGATAGCTATGAGATATCATATGTTTGCAGTTAGATGTTGTTAGTTACTTTGATGATGATTATTTATATGTTAAAATTTTTATTTATATTTATGATTTTACTTACCCCATACTTGCATGTGTATGGCTATCATGTATATTTTACCTTTCTGTTTGACGTGTTTGATATGGTTGAGGGACAAAATCATAGTTACCTTC
>BSBK01005260.1:135000-365000 GCA_027943335.1 Chamaecyparis obtusa | reverse complement strand
AATATGTTATGTTTGTTTGCCTTGCATACTTCTGTAGCATTCGATTTTGTTATTACCCAACCTTATGGAATTTTTGATTTTATCATGATGGAAATTGATTATGTATGTTCCTGTGATACTTTGGAACCAGGTTTTTTATGATTCATGATGATCTATGAGATATGTTTTGAGATTTATGAACTTAGGGTAGGTTATCTAAGTGTTAAAGGTGAAGTGGCTTATTCTGGAGGTGTCAGAGCCCAGAAGTGGTTACCTGGGTATCCATAGTAGGTTACTTAAACAAGTGATAATATAATATATTAAATAGGGTTTTAAAATGAATTAATAATATAATGAATTCCTCACCCATGCCTTGAGTGCTAGTATAGGCTAAGGATGTGAGTGGGAGAAGATGCTTGCTCATCTAGTAGTGGCAGTGAGTTCTGGCATGATCGGTTATCCTTGTCTACATGTGAGAATTTCAGGTTCCACATATGATCACACTTGGGAGTCAAGTCCAGTGAGATCATTCCAAGGGGTTGACATACGTGATGACACTTCCCTGATTTCATCTTAGGTTTCCTACGTGTGTTGGTTTCCTCTGGATTAGTATGTGTACCTTTGTATTATTGAGTTATACCCTTAAGATAAGAACTTATAGGACCCTTTCTTAGTACTACTTGGTGATTGATTTTGTTATTGTTATCTGAGTGGGGTATGATGTTATCTCCTTAGCATGGTGGGAGTGGAACCACAGGTAGCTGCAAGGTCAAGAGGTAGTGATTCTTTTACAATTTGAGACTCTTATGTTCCTATACCAGTGTTGGATGATCTTTATTGTGGTTTCTGCTCATCCTATCTTTCTTGGAGACTTATTCCTATTCTTTATTTATTTGTGCTTTGTACTTAGTTGTATTTACATACCCTACAACTTATGCAGTGGATGTGGGTTATCATGTATACTTTATAGTTTAGATGTATTTGTTTATTTTTTAGATGGTGTACTATTTAGAAGATTTATATGATTATTGTACTTAATAGATTAAGTTATATTTACGTATTCTATGTCAAGGAACCATTGAGATTTGTAATATGTAATTGAGATTGTGCATATGAGTATATATGGAATTTATGTTTTACTTTTGCTTTGTTATTCAATATTGTTTGTAAACTCTTAAAAAAATTTTATCTTGTAAACTTAGTAACATGTTTTAGGATAATATCTCTTGGGTTCCCTGTCGGGGTATTACAAATATACACGCCAACCATACACATGCAAGTGTGGGATAATTAAAATCATGATATACCTAACATCATCATATGCTTGTAAACACCATCATCTAATCATATAAATAAAGTATCAATATTTTGCATCTATAATAGGCATTGTAATCATAATCAAACATCATCAAATATAAGTTAAGATCTAACATGAAAATGATAAGGGTCTAAAAGAGTTTTACAACACCAACTAAAACGTAGCATATAGGTGGGGTATTACATCCTCCCCCCCTTAAATTAGGCTTAATCCTTGAAGCCAACAATTACAACTATGATAATCTACAAGTCACATTCTACCATCTACAAATGCTCAACACATCTCACACAAGAATTGATACAACACTTCCTTTATCTATTCTCACAAGAACATGCATATTCAATCACCAAGAGAAATATAATTCTTATTTAAACATAAACCAAAAATCACATTGATCGATCATTCATGATTTAACAATATTCTTATATAGATCTAGATATTTTATTTATTCAACCTCATAGAAGATATCTAAAAATTAATTTTATAATGTATACATTCATATATATATCAAGCAGTAAATTGAATAGATCACACAATTCTAGTTAATGCAACCCTAATGTAAACATATAAGAGACAAGTATTTCATTTTCCACACACAAACATAGTACAATCTTTGTGATGTCCTCCCTTATACATACTACCAGAGGTCCTAAATGAACATGATAGAAATAATAATTATCACAAAACAAGGCCAACAATACCGAACATTCAAATAGTTACCACAAAATTCAAAAGGAAAGCCCAAATGGGAGAAGATTCCAAGTTCAACATAAATCATAAAATGCTCGAGCAATTTCAACAATAAATCAAGTGTGACCAATGCCACATAATAGATATCAAAGATACCATAGGGTGACTAATCCAAACATAAGAAAGTACAAAAATAAAATGCTAGCCCATACATGGTATGCCAAGTTATAAATACCAAAATAATCATCAATCACAAAACATCTCACATAACAAGGTGACTAGCATTAGCCACACTCAAGGGAGTAACCACTTCACGACATCCAAGAATGCATCATCTTAGACATGTTAGAGAATGTACCCAAACACCTTAGGTAGAAAATCCGTTCAAACTTTATTACAAACATCCTTATGTAATCACATGCAAATTTGAGTCCTCTTAACTTGCAATATCTAATATTTAATTTAAAATACTTTGATTTCCTTAAGCATGATGATTCCACCTAGATACGATGCATCTAATGCAATGCACTAGTCAATTTATAAATTTTGCAAGACAACTATAAGATACAATGTTTCCCTTATGAACATGATGCATAATTCAATTGGGGACTTAGGTCCTTGACCCAATTGATCTACTATGATGAAAGACATATCCAAATCTTATAAATGAATACCTTACATGATACATATTTTTTAAGTCATGCACGATGCATTTAAGTGTAAATATTCATACTATGTATTATTTCCAAATTCCTATCTTTTCACCTTTAATTACAAACAAACATACAATAGAGAATACAAATCTCAAGAAGGATCCATTCAATAACATACAACCCAGTCATCAAATAAATAATTATATCATACCACAACAGGGGTACATGAGATATGCTAGCTACTCACTTACAACAAAACACACACATAGACAATCACCAACTTTATGAGCATCAATATAGCTAGGAATTTAAGGGTTGTAGCACAGATCCTAGTAATAGATCGAGCCTAAGTAGGTGTTTCTCCAATGAAAATGAATAACTCACAATGAGACACTCAGACAACTAACACCAACTTCATGAGGAACAATCTAACTAGAGACCCCAGTGTCACATCACAGGTTCTAGCATCATATTGGCCTCAGTAGGAATTTCACTAACAATAGTCATAAAAAGGTGTCATTTCTAAACAAACCAACAGAACATGAGGACATAATGTTTTATTTGTAGAACAATGGCTCTCAAACATAAAAAAATTTACGTCTATGTTTTATTTCAAGTTTAACTATTTAGACATCTAATGGTCGTACATATCTCCCAGGGTTCCCAGTATAGAAACTTGGGTGCTAATACCAAGTGTAATGCCCATCTAGGGAACGCAAGATAAATTGACCTAAAACATGTCACTAAGTTTATAGAATAACTTTTTTCTTAAGAGTTTACAAACAACAAGAATATTGAAGTGGAATCAATTCAGTGTAATACAAAGCATACTCATAAAAGTAACTCAAACATAGATTACAATTATCAAGGGTTCCTTAACATAGAATTATGTAAATGTTAACTAATCTACTAAATATATTAACCATACAAAAATATCCACATAAATGAAAATGAATAACAATCTCATAAATGAAACCTAGATACAATTGATACCGCAAGGTATACATAGTGAAATAACATCCTCTGCACCTATGGTAGGATATACAACAAAAATCAAATAAAAATTACAATACCAAAATCCAAAGAGTATCACAACTAATACACTAATACAAGTATACAACATAAGCAAGATAAGATTACATCTCTAATAATGATGAACAAGAAGGGACAATTTCTACAAGGATATCCAACACTAGTACAAGGATGTAAAGATCTCAAATGGTAAAAGAATCACTACCACCTGATCTCATGGCACCTGAGTGGTCCACTCCCACCATGATGAGGAGATAACAACAAACCCCACTTAGATAACAATACAAAACCAATCATAAGGTAGATCTAAGCAAGGGATCCCGAAAGATCTCTATGTCAACAGGAACAATACATACTACAAAGAAGATACTCTAATCCAGAAATAATCAACACATGTAGGACATCTGAGATGTATATAGGGAAGTATCATCACATACATCTAACCCTTGAGTTTTGTCTTGATAGCCTCTCTGGACCCTGACACTCAAGTGACCATATGTGGTATCAATAACCTCTCATACATATAAGGCTATTAACTATGCCATACACACACCTCATTGGATGATAAGAATCCTAATCAATGCACCTTATTATTCATTTGTCATAAATATGTTAGTGTAATTTATGATTCATGTTATTTTCATTATGATTCAATAAAGGATTAGAAATACTTCTATTTGGGTTTTAAAACGAACCTAAGATATATCATGTGATTATGTGTTAAATTGTACTTAGTAGATTAGTTAACTTATAAGTAATTCTATGTCATGGTACCCTTGAGACTTGTAATTGGTAAATGAGTGATTTTTTATGAGTATGTATTGTCTCTTTCATATTGTTATTCATTATTGATTGTAAACTCTTAAGAAAAAGATTACTCAACAAACTTAGTAATATGTTTTAGGTTAATTTATCTTGGGTTCCCTTGCGGGATGTTATACTTGGTATCAAAGCCCTGATATTAACCTAGATAATGCCAGAATAATACATGATCCAATCGAAGCGAATATCTAATCATACTTTTATCATAGCCCTGATGTTAACCTATGTAATGATTATATTGGTATTAACCTATATAATACTTGATGTTTTAGATGTATGGCTTTACAATGGATTTGATATATGAGCCATTGGATAGTGTTTGATATCATGTGTTTACAGTTAGATTTATGGTTATTTTCATGATGGTTATTTACATGTTATGATTATGGGTTATTGACAATACTAACACTACATTTGTACTTAAATGGATCAAATGTGTTTTATTTTTTTGTTGATGTGTTTGATATGGTATGGGGTTGAGTCGTAGTTACTTGCATGCAAGACCCACATGATGTACCATTCCCAACCATTGTCTTTTATATATATATATATATATATATATATATATATATATATATATATATATATATATATATATATATATATATATATATATATATATATATATATATATATATATATATATATAGACACACACACACACACACACAGATATATGTGTGTGTGTGTGTGTGTGTGTGTGTGTGTGTGATGGTAGGATTGTAGGTACTGGGCATCGTCTTCCTTGAATTGGTAGGAGTGAGTGTGCCCTATCGCAATGTCTCAATGGTAAAAAAGGGGAGATAACAGATATGTCCTAATCCTAACTTAAGTCTTTTATTGTCCTAAAATATTGGACAAGTTTTTGATTGTTTACGCTTTCAAATTTGTCAAGGTGACATGAATTCATGAATCCTCCTTTGTACTTGATTATCCTATTTTGGATGTTGTCATTTTTCTTCAGTTGCATGCCTATGGTTTGAGGTGAAAATGAATTTAATTAAGGATAATCAAATGATTGAATAATTAATCTTATTAAAGATTGAAATATTAAATATGACAGTATTTTAATTAATAAGAATTAATTAAATATTTTTGTTTATTAAAAATATTTAAATTAAAAAAAGAAAATTATAGAGTTAGAGGATTTAATTAGTTATTAAATCCAAAATAGAAACTTAAGGTATAATTAATTAATTGATATTTAATTATCAATTTGCATATAATTAAGATGCTATAGTTATTAATTTAAATATTATTATGCAACTTAGTTGCACATTCAGCTCAAATAAAATTAAAAATAAATTAAAATAAAAGTTGAGTGAAATGCTTAAAGTGAGAATTATTAATTAAAATAAAAAATTTTACTCAATTTTTAGTTGACTTGCTTTTTAGGTTTTGCAAGATTTTTGGAAACCTTAGGTTGAGTAGGTTTTCTTTATTAGGACTTTTTTGTTGTTGTCATAATTACACACAGGTTACAGGTTTTTGGTCTAATTTCAAAGTTTAAAGATTTGTTTTGAAAGCTTAGATTATTTTGGAAATTCATTTTTTGTTGTTGTTCCAAATCAGCTAGTGGAATTAAGGTAGAGTTTGAAACCTATGTGATCTTTCTTTCAAAACAATGTTTGCTTCATGTTTGCCAATTCCTTTAAGGGTTTGGAATTGAATGTTTTGTGAATTTATTGTTTGAGGGTTTTGATTTTGAAAGGTTTTGTGTTTTTTTGTGTAAAGTGGAATTCTGGTATTTTATTATGCATATGAGCATATGGGTTTTAATTTGCATATATGAGCATAATTATTTTGTAGTATTTTTAAAAAAAGTGTTTGGTTGTCTAAACCTAGCTGATATATTTCAAAATAGGGAATATGGAGTTCTTTAAAAAAATAAAAAAAATAAAGCCCTACTAGATCTTTGTTTTTTGGAAAAAACCTATCAGAGATGTTTGGAGAAAAATTCCTTTAAAAAAAATATTCAAAAAAAGATATAATAAAAAATAAAAATTAAAAAAAAATAATATATGTTTGGGGGGTGGGGGGTTTATTCCCCCAACCCCCATGACAACCAAAGCTATTGATGACAACAAAGGTTGTCGAAGGTAGCACCTATTGTCCATGGTAGCAGGTTGTCATAGCGACACTCATTGTTGTCCGTGGTAGCAGACTACTAATGGTAGTCTATGCTGCCATGTAGTAGTAGGGCCGCCACACGAGAACTTTGGGGGCATGATTTTGTTCCCCCCATATTAAATAAAGTTAATTACTAGCATTTTCACCACCCAATGCAAGGGTTTAGTTGATTCGAATGATTAGGTGTTCGCTTTGAAAACTATTTGTATTTTTTTATCTTTCAGCTATTGGAGACACTACACCAGTATACAATTCTTAACTCTTAGTTTACATGTCCTGCAAGCTGTTGATAAAATGGCGGAGGGCTTGATGATTCATTATACTATGTTTGCATCGTGTAGTGAAAGGGGGCATCACTTATTCCATGCGTCCATACTTGGTGTTGTATTAAAATTGACTTTGAAAATTATTTCCCTAAAAAAATACATTGTGGCAATTATTGATATAAAAGAATATTTCTCATCTCATTCCATGAATGAATTGAGATAGGAAAAAATACTCATAACCAAGACAAGAATTCATCAAAGAATGAAAAAACAAACTCTCAATATCAATTGTAGCTCATATTTATTTAGAGCTCTCAATAGGTTCTTTTTAGAAGTGTACTTCTTGATTTAGGTGGATCATTATTCTGCCTTGTTCATTCTTAGTGTGAAAGGTGTTTCCTTAGTCCATCTCTCTACCTCGAGTATGTGAAAACATAGGTGAAACTTCACTAACTACTTGAAAAACTCTAGTGAAAAAAATAAAGCCATAGCCTATAACATAACATAAACAAGGCAAGACAATTATTTAATGAAATGTCGCTAAAATATGTTGTCTCATGTAATGGAATGATGGTAGATGTTGTCTCATGAATCAATAGGATTGCAAGATATTCATGATGCAAGAAAACTTTGTAATCATAGACAATGCTTGTAAACTATTTGTTGAAGTGCCTCAAAGAAATGTGAATTACATACAAATTGTAGAGGCATAGAAAAAGATGGAGATTTAAAATAGGTTAAATTGCACACAATCAAATCCAAAAGCAATCACATCACATTTACATGAATTGTGGAAACTTAATGTCTGTAACTATATAAGATAGTTTAAGCACCAATGAATAGTAGTAGAAAAATGGAGATTGTTGAAGGCTATATATTACATTCAATTGCTTGCATGTAAATCTTTCTTGTTAAAAATATAGATAAAATTGTTAAGTTAGATATTTTTAATAATATTTATTTCAAACTTTGAAAAGACATGAATCATCAATTTAAAACATACAGAGATATAAATTTAAAATGAGGTATTGTGCAAAGAACAAATTGAATTGCAAAAGAGGTATTGTTGGCATTATGATGGATTTTGGAGTTGGATTGCAGAGTTTGATGTTTTGGAGTTTGTCATTGATGGCAACTTTATCAGCTCTATTAGAATTGATGATAGTGATTAACAAGATGAATAGGAAAAGGCAGATTATGCTAAGTGCTTTGATCGATGAACAAGAAGATAGTATCAGAGAATGTTTCAAGTAGCGATCGAGTTAGAGGACACTTTTGGAGGTGCGATCATTCTTGGTGGTTTACCAAGGTTAGAGAACTACATTTCTACAACCGCAATTGTTAACTCAATGTTTTGGGTGAGCTAGCATTTTGGTGATATGTTTAGTGTGAACCAGTTGTGCTACTGATTGGTTCATGTTGATTAGATGATTAAGGCAATATATTTATGGGTTAACATGTCAATATATTTTGGGCTGACATGTTAGGTATGATTGGCATAGTTTTCTATGATTTTGGTCAATTTGGTGGGCCAACTTGTAAAATGTTTTCTAAGTGTTAGATGACTTAAGAACATTAGTATAAAGGTAGACTAAATTGTTTGATTTAGGATTATGATCATGAATTTGGGTGTTCCAATCAGAGACAGAGGTAGTGCAGTGCACCAGCATTCAAATATTTTAAAGTCTAATTAAGAAAAAGGAGTTACTATTTCCATATCAAGTTATTGTTGTATTCCTAACAATTAAAACAAGTTAAATCCTTTAACGGGGTGAACTTTAACATGCCTTATTGTTAAATCCTTTAATAGGGTGACTTCCTAATTGGAGTTTTAAATCCTCTAGTGAGGTAGATCTTAGTATGTCTTTTGGTACTTCTAATAGGGTACTAGTCACTTCTAATCAGGTGAATCCCTAACTGGGTGTTGTAAGATCCTAATAGGGAAAATCTTTTTACTGCAGTTGAAGATATTTGTGGGCACAATCCCCAACATGGTTTTCACCCTCTAACAAGGGTTTCCACAATAAAAATTATGGTGTTATATTTTATGATTTGTGGATGCTTAAACTATTTTACTTCTATTACATAGTTATAATTTTATGTTTGGGTGTATGGAAGTTGTTTAAAAGTATAATCAGATTATTAGTTCATTTCTTGTTTACACCGATTCACCTCGCCCCTCTCAATGTCTTCTATATCCAACAACTAGGTTTAGAGGAAAGTTTCCTTGAATAATCCTAATGGCTTGGGAGAGGTCCTTGAGGAAGACACAAAATCCTATAGAAGACAACTTGTAGAGGCTGAAGACATGATTGAGAAACTCAAAGATCACTTAAAGAAATCTATGGCTAAAAGACAAGAACTGGTTTAAGAATTGAATGATAGTCTAGACCTAATTGAAAATCTATCTGAACAAAGTGTATCTGAGGAATATGAAGTATCCCTAGAAGCCTTATCTCAAGAGAATGAGCAGTTACTTAAGGACAACAAGGATATGCATAAGGAGACTGAAAAGCTGAAGCAAGAGAAGAAAAATATGCAAAGAGACTTGGATAAATTTTGAATCAGAATGGGTCAGGAGATTAAAGATAAGAGAATGGATAATGAAGCTAAGAAGGTTTTAGATGATGCTCTCAAATACAAAGATGACACCCTAAAAGAAAAGATTGAAGAACTATTCAGATCTGAACAATAAGTTACTATTTTGAATTAATAACTACATGATACAAGTCTACAAAATACCAGCCTGAGAACTTAAAATGAAAAGCTAAAATGAGAACTAAAAGAATCCATAGATCTATTGGATAAGTTCAATAAGAGTTCTACTAAATTGGATGAATAAATCTCAAGCCAAAGGAGAAATAATGAAAAACAAGGTTTAGGGTTTTTAAAATTTGAATTCGGTGAGTCATCCAATACCAAGAAGATTGATGCAAAATAAGACAAGTCAACACCCAAGGTGATCAACAACAAATATGGTAAGAGGAATTATAGACTGGTATGTTTCAATTATCTCATGGAAGGTCATACTTCTAATGTATGTAGGTCTAAACTTATTGGACCTAATAGACCTAATGCACCTATTGCTAGATCTAGAAATTTTTATGATAGATCTAAAGGATATAATGGTAGATCTAATGTTTTTCAAGGTAATTGTTATGATTGCAACAACTATGGTCATAAGGCCAATGAGTGCAGGACATGAATTAACAATCAAAGGCCATACAACCCCAATTGATTAAGACCTAATTTTTAAGGCAACCGAATGGATTTTACCTATTCTATTTGCCATAATTATGGACATACAATAGTCAATTGTAGGATGAGAAATAGTAGAGGAAATGTTGGACCATGGAGACAAATTGGTATGGTGTGTTACTATTGCAATAAGATTGTAAATATTGTTAGATCTTGCAGAGAAAAGGACAATGAAGTTAAACCGGTGAATAAGCCTGATAATGATAAAGGAAAGAAGATTCTAGATGTTGAAGGAACCATAAATTAGATGAAACAAACATGGGCTAAGAAAGGTGTACTCAATTGAGAACTCCACAATACTAGATAATATGGAGAATTCTTCACTTGACCAAGTCAATGCTATTGAATTATGGGAAGAAAATCAAGTAAGATATATAACTGATCCCCTGAGATGTGTGCATGATAAATTTTATCAGCATATTTAGATGCCTATTGATGTTTTCAAATTAATGTGTTGATGAATCTTGTATTTCTTATGATTCTATGTGACTGCATAATGATTCTTATGGAAAAGTGATTGTTTGATGTTCTAACCGATTGCAAATGGTAAAAGGTACTATTTGATTGTTTCTTACGAATGTACCATTACAAAAGTTGAAAACTAAAATTCATTTTTTACCTTACTTTCCACAAGTTGTGTTGTGCACTTACAAGCGATTATAAGGTGATTTGAGCAATTGTGATCAATAGTTGTGATCTTTTGCCAAGATTGATACGATGTTTGAAGAACCCCAATTGAAGAGAAAATAGGTATTTCTCTATGTTGCAAAGGTTCCGCTTTGTGTTTTTTTAAGGAAATTAGTGTTGGCATTATGGACACTAGTGTTGGTTGAATTACCGAGGAACCAAGGCTTTTTTTGAATTGCATCCTATGAACGTGGTAGATAATGATTTGATAGCATCTTTGCCTTCAATTCCCCATGGTGTATTATTGACTGAAAATGTAATATTATTTATCCATTGAAAGGTTTAAGATCTAGGTGTAAATGCTATATTCAAGGCTTCCACCAAACTATGTGATAAATTTGGATTGAAGGATGAACACAAACATTTGACTGACAAAGGCTTTGTTGGAAAGTGATGTTTTGAGTGCACTGAGAATCACTTGAGCATTGTAATTTATGGAAACACACATGTTATAGTTATTGCATGGAGTAAGTATAAGTGTTGGAGACATAGTCATAAAAATGACTAAGTACATAATCAGATTTATAGTATATTGCAGTATTGTTTTGATCAGCGAAGATAGTATATGTTATGTTATGGCTTGAAAAATTAGAGGAAGACATTTTGGGGTATGTATGACCTTCAGTTAAGGTCGCATGTGTTTTTTTATTGATATTAGAAAGTTACAATGATATGAAGACATGCAAAGATAGAGTAACAGTGAAACAGGGCATATGAACAGTCATGATGATTAAGGGAACGCTGGGTGGAATGGTAATGTGCTAAGTTAGATAAAGATTTTATATTACCAAAAATTTGGTAATACAAGATCGCTGACTTAGTATTTATTATTTTTATAAGTAATTATTATGTTTTGTATTATATTTGAGAGCCGATTGGATGACTGAATAGATATAAATAAAGATGTTTTGTGGAAGCAATAAAAGAAAAAGATATGCATGTGATATCAATGAGAATTTGGGATATTAGAAATGGTTGATAGAAGATTTGATATCATAGATTGAAAAAGACTATTAAGAGGTATAATTGGAACTATCAGAGCATAGTCGATGCTTGTATTGTTCACTCTTGAGAACACTTTTGTAATTGAATTATTGATTGTAAGAGTTATAAGCTCACTCTACCTCTAACAGGGTTTTTGTATACCTTTAACAGGGTTGACATTCCTCTAACAAGGAAATGTACTATGTAATACTCAGCTCCTAATAGGGCTAGATCTCCTAACAAGGATAGTATACTTTAGTGCATAGTTGTGGGTACCATCCCCACCAGGGTTTTCCCTTGGCCAGGGTTTCCTTGAAAATAAATAAAGGTGTTATGATTTATGTGTTTATATTCTTTTCATTTCAACATTTATATGGGTTATTTACAATTAATTTAAGTTTAAATTAAAGTATTGTAATACAGATTCACCCCCCCTCTCAATATTACTTAAGCATAACAATTGGTCTCAAAGCTATTGGCCCTTGGAGAGAAATCCTAACAGCTTAAGGGAGATTAGAATGGATTCATAAAGTTTGTAAGAAAACTTTGAAGGAGCACTTGATGACCTGGACAAAAAAAAGGCTGAGAATGGATAATTGAGATTCAAGTTAAGAAGAGCAAAAGTTTTTATCAAGAAACTACAGGAACAACTTGAACTTTCAAGAAGTCAAAGAAAAGACCTTATGGAAAAGATCAAGGAAGATTTAGACAATGATACATCAAACCAAGTAAAAAAGCTAGAGCAAGAAAAAGAAAAAATTAATCTTCTAATTATTAAAGATATTCAACATGAAAATGATGCAAGATACAAAGTTGAAGAGACTCTAAAAGAAGTGAACATGAAGATAGGAGAGATGCAGATAGAGCTTGATCACTACAAGAACAAATGCTTGGAATTGGATAAATACAATCAAATCATTAAAGGTGAAATCACTCAATCCAAGTTACACATTGAGAAGTTACACATGAGCAGTGATAAAATTGATGAACAAAGAGAGAGACAGAAACCTAAAGGATACATGACTGGAATTGGGTACAATGAAGGAGAATGTTCTAAGACTCATGAAGAATCACATGAAGTGAAGACTAAAGATAGATCCACTTTTGAATAACCTAAAGATCATATCAGACCTTTCAGAGGTAGATGCTTTGGATGCAAAAGACTTGGATACATGAAAAGAGATTGCAGAGGTAAAGGTACTTTCAAACCCTTTACTAGTTATTGTCATACCTATTATGTATATGGACACAAGAAAGAAGATGGTAGGAAACCTGATCAGTCGAGAAATAAGAAAGATTACATCAGAGAAGAATCAATAGCGAAGATCACATGCTACAAATGCAATAACCTTGGGCATATTGCAAGGTATTGTAAATTGTAGGCTAATCAGGATACAAGACCATCTACATGTTTCAAATGTCACAACTTAGGACACATAGTGAAGTTTTGTAGGTATAATGGAATGGACAAAACAACAGGACAACCACCTGTGGTTATAAAGAAGAATATTGGTGACAATGGTAAAAGTCTTAATGATTACATAGATGAATTCAAGAATCATTTCAGGAAGCCAATAGATGAAGATGGTGGAAAGATATGGAAAGTAAAAGATTTTAATAAGGCATTGGTTCAGGGAGAGACAATAGATGCTACTGTGTCTTCGCAAGATGTTAACATTGCTACATCGACCTAAAAGATTGAGCATGGCCTTAGGGGAGCATTGGATATAGACAAAAGATTATATCTAGCCCCTAATTATGTGGAATAAGCTCATGCAAGATTAGATATGGTGTATATAGATATTATGGAGTCTATATTTGTGATTGCAACACTTAGAGATTCATATCCTATGAGTGCGATAGTTGTGTTTGACTGGACAGTGTGTGAACTTGAGCTAACTATGATAAATGCATTTACTCACCAAGCAATGGATAAAAGACCTTGAATCATATCATTTTTTCACCATTTGATAAGTAGTGACCAAGGAGAGAAAATTTTAAGAAGCACATTAGCCACTGAGCAACCACATTGCATGATCAATTGAAGCAGAAGTTCCAGAATTTAGTGTATTCAAGGTATTTAGATCATATACTCTATCAAGAAGCTATGGATACACCACTGATCTATGATGTAGTTGACAGGCCAGGATATAAGTTTAAAAGATACCCTTTTAAGTCTTGTGAGGATGATCCTGAAGGAGTATTTTTGCAAACCCCATATGACATCCTTCATGTAGAAGACATTAGGGCTTACATTCATTGTAAGTATGAAACTATAAGGGATGTGGAAATATACAGGGAGATAGATGAGATGATAGAATCTGATGGGAAAATGAAGGAAGAATTCAAACACTTGGAAGACCAATCAATCATAAAGCTAACCCTCTTGAATGAATTCTATGAGACTGAATGGTTTAAGATTATACTAAACAAAATCCATGATCAGTTTATCTAGATAGGAGAGAAGTCTATGAAGATATGTAGTTAGCTAATTCATGAAATAACTGGATTGGACAACACTGGAGCCCTCCCTGTGGTAGAAAAAAACATCAAGAAGCAAGTAGAGACCCTAACACATTCCAAATGGGACAAGAGAGCGATGACTATCAATGATATATTTCAACAAGATGTGAGACTGGTAGAAATGCTACTAGGATATAAGTTATACTATAGTAGAAGACCTAATTCTATATTTGCAAGAGTCATAATGATGGCTTATAGAATGGTGAAAGAGAACACTAAGTATAACTTGTGTGAAATTTTGGCACAACAATTCTTAGAGAATGTGAGGATTGTTAAGAAGGACAAGTCAAAAGCATTCAAATTTGGTTCACTCTTGATTCATATGTACATTCATATTGAGCATAAATTTTTGAGAATGCACCCTAGAGCATGGAAGGACAACATACCTATAGGTATATAAATATCAAAAAGCTACCAGAGACAGAACAAAAACTGGGTAGATGGTCAGTTGTTTGCTATGATTAAAATCCTACAAAGGAAAATGAAGGAGAGATACAAGATTCCTGAGGAGTTAGTTGAAAGATACAAGGACACAATATGTTTCATGGTTGAAACTAATTGCATATTCTTTGAAGCAGTTGAGCCTAGGAAGAAATGGTGCTACCCTATAGGGTATAAGGTTAGTTCTAAAGTTCTTGTAATGGAAATTGAACATGTAATAGCATCTAAGATAGATACATCTAACGAAAGATGGGGAACATACTTAGAAAAGTCATCCAAGGTTAGAGAGGAATAGGATAAAGGAACAAGGAAGAGGAAAATAGAAAATATGGTTGATGATGTAGCAGCAAAGGAAAGAATCACAAAGGATCAATTGAAAGAAGTAAGGACTAAGATGACAAAAGGGTCTTCTAGCATGGCAATTGAAGCACCTCCTCCTTCTATAGTAGAAAAGTTAGATAACATAATTGATTTATCAATCACCCTTGAGAAGATAGAAAAAGAGGATGCACCTATGAGCACTCCTAGGAGATCTACAAGATCAAGTAGACCTATTAGCCCTAAGAAACAAAAGTTCAAGATAAAAACAAAGAGAAAAGAGGAAAAGGTGTTTGAGAAGAAAGAAGAAAAGGTAGAACAAAAGAAAATAGAGAATTTATGGAAATTGGACATAAAAATATTACATAAAAGGACAATAAGAGCTGGAAACTTGAAGACATTAAATAGATACTATGAAAGTAATGATTCTAAAAATCAATCAGTGATTGAAGATATAGTGATTGGGCACTTACTAATTTATAAAAAGAACCTACTAGAAATAGAGGGAAGTATACCAAAGCACTTGTATAGCAAGCTGGAAATCAGAAAATAATTAGCACAATCAGAGGATGAAACAATAAGGAACAAAGCCATTAAAGACATGTTGCATGTAGTTTCTATACAGGAAAGGGAGAGAATAATTAAGGAACTCAAACCCCTACTAAGGAATAATGCCAAACTTGTAAAAATAATGGCGATAAAATATGATGAAGTAATTGAGGACACACAAAAGGCATTAGATCAAATACTAATGAGCAATATGCCTGAGAAAACTTCACCTCCCAAAGCCACCAGGCCTACACCTTTGGGAATGGGAGAAAGATCTAAGATAGTTGAGGAGAGTATGGAAGCAAGAAAAGTTAACAAACAACTAGACTTCTTTGTTTTTGGTGTGTTTGTGACACTTGACACCTCACTGGATGAGAGTGACCCATTTTTAGGAAACTTGGATAGTGTGATGATAGTTGAAGATGAAGGACATAAAGAGGAAGGAAAAATAGAGGAAATATAAGAAGAGAAAGAACAAGGTAAGGAAAAACAACAAGAGGAAGAATAGAGAAAAGACATAGGAACATAAAAAGAAGAAGAGGTAAGAGTTGATCTCAAACAAGAACCTGATATCTCCTCCACCCTATTGTTGGCAAGTATGGCCAAACCTGTGAGAGCTGATGTGGAAAGTATGGATGAGGATTATGGTTTTTGATCTATTTCTTGTTTTTATTTTTAAGCCATTTTTGGCAGTATGTGTTTTTCGTAAGGTCATGTTGACCATGGTGTGGGATCCATAGAGATTAGAGGTCCAATAAGGTCCTATGTCTTAGGTTGTTGAAATCTTGAGACTAATGTGATAGAGTCTCTTTCTTGGTTAATTATTGTTAGGTGATGTCACTATTATGGCATAGCACTTCGGGTGTGTAAGGATTTAGATTTGAGTCAAATATATAGTCTAGAAATCTATAGGAGCTAACCAAGGTCTTTGATTATCAAGATTGTGAAAAGTTGTAAAAATGTTGTAAAAAGTTGCATAGCAACTTTTGCAGCTTTTAAAAGTTGCTCAGAAAAAAGTTGTCCAGATGCCCTAAATCAGCCTAAGAGTGCCCTAAATCCAACCTAAGACAAACCTCAGACTATTTAAGTCTTTTTTGGACCAAATCCTAAGGTTAGACATTCTTGTGTACAGAGATATCATTCTGGAAGTGTGAACAGTGTGTGGAAGTTTGGTATAGCTTTGTAATTAGTGAATTCAAGAAGCATGTTTTAAGTTATAAAATGGACTGTGATTAATGGAGTGCTTATTTTAGTGTTTTTTTCTTACAATGTGTGTCATTAGATTAGATATTTTTAGCCATTTCATTGTTCTGTGTTAAATCTTTTCTTTCTTCCTGTTCATTGGTTCAAACTAGTAAGGTATAAGAAATGAGGATCTAACTAACTATCCCACCATTAATTCTATATGGCCTCTTGGGGATAGTGAGTAGGCTATATATATGAAATGTGTACAATATCATGGGCCCTAGAGATCTTTTCAAGAATTTATGCAGTCTTTCCCTAGGTGAGCCTATGGTGAGCTCGGCTAGGAGATATTGAGACATAATGGTTGTAAATTCTAGAGGTGTGTATGAAGTTACCAATTAGTGATTGGAGGTCAAAGACAAGGTATTTTCAAATAACTTTATGAAGGGAGAGGGTTCCAAAAATCCATTTGGTCACCCAAATCTTGAAGGCAAACCATGCAATCAAAGATTTCTTAAAACCCTCCCAAAACACCTATTTTTGGTTAGGGGATTGTATGACAAGATGAAACCCTAAAACCTCCAAAATCCTTGAGAGGTTGGGTATTGAACTAAGAATTCACAATTGGGTTGCAGGGTTCTTTGGAATTAATTAGGAGAAAATCCCTATTTTCTTGGAATAGGAGGCCTAATTGGGACTCTTCCTTGTAGCCCTATTTTGGGAAGGATCTATGAGATCGGTAAGACATAGAAGGGAAGTAAGACCTTAATGACCTCAAAATTAACTAAACAAGACATATTAAAGTACCTCCTCACCTATGCAAGAGTCCATGTTAGTTTGGAGGTGGTGAAATCTTAAAGGGAATTAAGGGTTAGTGAGAGCATGAAGGAAGGAAAGCAACCAAGAACTTTGTTTGTCTTGGTAAGTGTTACTTGGTAGTTGGGTTGGATAAGTAGACCAGGGGATTATACCTCAAAAAGGATCCTATAGGTCATTTGGTGTCAGTAGAGAACACTACAAGGTCAATAGTGAGACCTAGGAAAGAGCTTGTGATTGGCTCTACCAACCTCCCTATTAGATTGGTATCAGAACCCCAAAATATTTGGGAATTAAGTGCATGTAAGGGTGTGAGTCTAGTGGATCTTCTAGGATGGTGACCAATGTAGATTTGGCCAAGAAGGTAGAACACCAAGAGGAAGCATATAGATAGTTAAGGGAAAGAATTGATCCACTAGCCAAGAAATTGGAAACAGTAGAAGCTAGGATAGATGAGGTGAATGAGAAGATAGATGAGAAGGTAGGGAAGGATATATTAGTGGAAGATGAAGTTCTTGAACTAGATCTAGTGGTGGAAAAAGAACCCTTCCTCAAAGCCTTTAAGGCCTTAAGTGGTAAAGCACTAGAAGGTGTACCACTCTTTAGTGGCAAAATAGAGCCTGAATCAGTCATTGATTGGATTAAGGGCATGGATAATCACTTTGATTGTGATGGAATTACTGAGGCTACAAAGGTGAGTGTAGCCAAGTCAAGACTTAGAGGCTCTTCTCTCACATGGTGGAAGTTCATCCAAATAGAGAGGGAGAAAGAAGGAAAAAACCCTACAGTTACATGGAAGGGAATGGTGGCCAAAGTTAAAGAATCATATATGCGAGAGGATTGTGAAATTCAGCTACATAAAAGGAGGCAAAGCCTAAGGCAAAAAGACATTGATGTCAACACCTACACCAAAGAGTTCCAAAAACTATGTCTAAGGTCTAAGGTGGTAGAAGAAGAAAGCATCAAATTTTTTAGATATCTATATGGATTGAAGTGGTCCATCCAAGAGGAGATGAGTCTTCTAACTCCCAAGATTGTACATCACTTCTATCAGTTGGCACTTAAGATAGAGGAGAAAGGTTAGAGGAGGCAAGATTCTAGTTCAAGAAATAGAGGTAGAGGAAGAGATCAAAGGGGACATAGAGGTGGTCACCAAGGTAGAGGGACTGATCCAAGAAGCCAAGGGGAGTCCAAGCTTGTAGAGAAAAGTGGTGAAACAAGTTAGAGAGGAAACTATGGTAGAGGTAGAGGTAATCAAGGAGGCTCTAATAGAGGAAGAGGTGCAGGAAGAAGCAATTCCTATTTTTCTAGTATGAAGTGTTACAATTGTGGGAAGATGGGACATCCATCCTACAGGTGTCTGGGAAAGGCATCTTCCTCTAATGCAGAGAAGAGAGTGGCTTATACTCAAGAAGACACATCAAGTGTCAAGTCACCAAAGGTTAGTCACTTAGAGTCAGAAATGGGAGAGAACCTCATGTTAAGGAGGGTCCTCATTAGACAACTAGTAAAAGAGAAGCCAAGCAAAGAAAAGCACTCTTTAGAGTAAGATTTAAAATCATGGGGAAATTATGTAAGGTGATTATGGATTCTAGCTCCACAAATAGTATTATTGTAGAAGAAGCATCCAAGAAGTTCAACCTAGCCAAGGTGCCTCATAAAAACCCTTACAAGGTGACATGGTTGAACAAAGGGAAAAGTGTCCTAGTAAATGAAAAAACATGGGTTGAATTCTCCATTGGAGGATACAAGGATAAGTTTCTATGTGATGTGCTACCCATGGATGCATGCCATCTTTTATTGGGAAGACCATGGCAATATGACAGAGAAGCCATGTATGATGGGAGAGGAAACACCATTACCTTCAAGAAAGATGGGAATAAATTCAAGATTCAATCTTTAATATATGATGATGAGTTGCCTACAAAACTCCTACTATGTTGTTGAGTAGTGGAAAATAACTATTGCATACAGTTCAAGAAGAAGATAGTGAGGGGTATGTTATAGTTGTGAAGCCTAAGGAAGGGGAGAAACCTAATCAAGCACCTATACTACTGGAGGTCCAAGAGTTTCTTGGGAAGTATAAGGATATAGTAAGTGGAGGGACACCAAAAAGTTTACCTCCTGATAGGTCTATAAGTCATCAAATTGAATTCATACTTGGGGCCTCATTGCCAAATAAGGATGCCTACAAGATCACACCAGAGAAAAACCAAGAAGTGGCAAGGCAGGTGCAAGAGTTGTTAGATCAAGGGCTCATAAAGAAGAACATCAGTTGATGTGTAGTATTGGTGGTCCTAGCATCCAAGAAGGGTGGTAAGTTGAGACTTTACACCAATTCAAGAGCAATAAATAGGATCACTATCAGATATAGGTTTCCTATACCTAAGATAGATGATCTAATGGATTTCCTAGGAGGATCCCAATACTTCAGCAAGTTAGATCTCAAAAGTGGATACCATAAAATCATGATAAAGGATGGGGATGAGTGGAATACAGACTTCAAAACCACTAAAGGGTTGTATGAGTGGCTTGTGATGCCATTTGGGCTTACTAATGCCCCTAGCACATTCATGAGATTGATGAATGAGGTGCTAAAGGACTATACAAGATAGTTTATAGTGGTATATCTTGATGATATACTCATCTTAAGTAAAACAAAGGAGAAACACATAAAACATTTAGAGGTTGTACTTAAGAGACTCGATGAAGAACAGTTGGCCATTAATTTGGAGAAATGTGAGTTCCTCAAGAAAGAATTAGTCTACTTGGGATTTCTAGTATCCAAGGGACAATTAAATATGGATCCAAGTAAGGTGGAAACCATTCTAAACTGGCCTACACCAACCACAGGGACATAAGTTATCATTTTTCATGGATTAGCCCAATTTTATAGGAAATTCATAAGGAATTTCAGTGGCATATGTGCACTAGTGCTAAATAAAATCAAGGGTGGAATGAAGACCAAGTTCAAGTGGACACAAGAAGCCAGCAAGACATTTGAGAAGTTGAAACAAAAAGTGGAAACTCAACCCATTCTCCTATTGCTAAGCTTTGATAAGTTATTCACCTTGGAGAGTGATGCAAGTGGATAGTAGTTAGAGGAGTGTTAAGTCAAGAAGGTAGGTCCATAGCCTTGTTTAGTGAGAAACTCAATGAGGCTAAAAAGAAATACTCAGCCTATGACTTGGAGTTATATTCTTTAGTACAATGACTTAGGAAGTGGAGGCATTACCTCCTTCCTAAAGAGTTTGTGGTACTCATAGACAATTAGGCCTTGAGCTACATCAACAAATAGGAGAAGATAAGTAATAAACACCTAAAATGGATGGAGTATCTACATGCCTTCACCTTCACTATCAAACAAAAGGAGGGACAAATGAACAAGGTAGTCGATGCTTTGAGCAAGAGAATGTTGACAGTCAAGGAAGTTCAACTCCAAAGTATTGGGACAAATAGCTTCAAGGACCTCTATATGGATGATGAAGAATTCTCAGAGGATTATAAGGTATGCTCTTATTTTCAAAACCATCTCCATAGTCAGTTTGTTAAATATACCATGTAGAGTGGATATTGTTTAAGGGGAATCAATTATGTGTTCTCAAGGGGTCCATGAGAGAGAATCTCATTTAGGAGAAGCACAATGGCAGTCTTAGTGGCCATTTTAGAATTAACAAGACAATGGAGTTAGTCCAAAGGTTCTACTATTGGCCCAAACTACCTAGGGATGTGAGGAGATATGTGGAGCAATGTGTCATATGTATGAAAGCCAAAGGAGGAGCCATAAATGTAGGCCTATACCAGCCCTTATCCATTCCTAATAGGTCATGGGAGTACATCAACATGGACTTCATAGTGGGGCTTCCTAAGACCAAGACAGGGTCGGATAGTATCTATGTGGTGGTAGATAGGTTTAGCAAGATGAGTTAGTTTATTCCTTGCAAGACAACTCATGATGCTAGCCACATAGCTCATCTCTTTTTCAAGGAGGTTGTGAGGATCCATGGACTTCCTATTAGCATTTTGTCAGATAGAGATGCCAAGTTCATGGGCCATTTTTGGAAGACCCTACGGAGAATATTGGGTACTAATTTGTCTTTTGGTGAAGCTTACCATCCCCAAATAGATGGTCAAACTAAGGTGATGAACAGAGTATTAGGTAACTTGCTAAGGTTCCTAACTAAGGAGTATCTATAGACATGGGACTTAGTCCTCCTTCAAGCAGAGTATTCTTACAATGATAGTGTGAACCAAACCACTGGTAAATGCCCTTTTGAGGTAGTGTATGGGATGCACCCAAGAGGATTAAATGATCTTAGAGACTTGGGAGGCATAGAGTAAAGGAGTGGACATGTAGAGGAATTCTCCCAAATCATGAAAGAGGTCCAAGAACAAGTAAAAAGGACCCTAGAAAAAGCAACACAAAATTTGAAGGCAAAAGTGGATGAAAAGAGGAGGGATGTTCAATTTACAGTAGCTGACTATGTCATGGTACATCTCAAAAAGTCTAGATTGTAGAGGGGAGTGCCTACCAAGATGAAAATGAAGAGGGTAGGACCATGTAATATTCTAGCCAAGTATGGAGCCAATGCCTGTAAAGTAGACATTCCCCAAGATCTAGCCATCTCACTAGTCTTCAACATTGTAGACCTAGTCAAGTACAAGGGACCATTGACTAAGATTAATCAGAACAATTAGGGGGTACTTTCATATGTCAGTACAGTGGCCATACCTCCTAAGGAAAATCCTCAACTAGAGAGGATCTTAGAATCTAGGGTGAAGAACCAGACCAGACACAGGTGTACACACTAAGATGTGCACTTATCTAAGTCATTACTTCCAAGAGAATCCATGAATGGGAAACCTTGAGAAAGTGACCTGGAGCTCCCTAGGCATGGAGTGCAAGGGTGTTAAGAATGCTCTCAGCTAGAGCTATTAAGCCTATAACCTTGCTAGTAAACCATGCAATGGGAGATTCAATGAGACAAGGGAAAGAATGCCAATATCCTCAAGAATCAAGATGGAAATGCAATGCAATGCTTAGAAATGAAAATGCAAGCTAAGCTATGAAAGGAAAGATAGAAGTATTACAAATCCTTGCTAATTAAGCTATGTGAGCTAATCTAGAGCATGAAAGGAAACTAGATTAAGAATGCAATGAAAGAAACTAAGCTATGGTGAAAGAATGAAAGCTAGATGCAAGAAGGTCTCCAAAAGCTCCAAAGTCTCCAAGAAATCCTACAGCATAAGATTAGCATAAAAATTTGGGATCTAGAATGAGAAGAGAGCTCTCCTTTTAAAGGAATTGAAAAGGAATGGACCATGGAGATTAAGAGGCAAAAGATTTAATCAAGGGTGGAGCTTGAAAGAGGAGCAATCCATGTGCACAAGTTTACTCCAATAAGAAATAAGTGTTGACTTTTGTGCCCCATATGAGACAAAAAGGCCTTTTCTTCTTTTTTATAAAATAAGAATAATGCTTTATTTGTGCAACTTAGGATAAGAGGAAAAGTGGGGCTTTTTATTTAATAAAAGGGGAGGAAATTCCTTTTAAATAAATAAAGACTTAGGATAAAATGGTTAGCCCATAGAAAATAATCAAATAAATGATAGAATTAGGATTTGATCAAGAATAAGCAAATAAGCAATTGATGATTTTAGCAAATAATGCTAGCAAGGGGCTAATAGTCTAGATGACCATTTTTGGGTGATTACATTTGCCCCTCTTTGACTAATGTGTGATTGATCTGGGAACACATTACGTCAAATAATAGATCAGCCAAGAAGGCAATAGATAGAGATCTGACTCCAAAGAATGAAGTGCAGAGAGATAGAAAATCCTGCATGGTCAGCCTGGTAGTGACAGTACTAAACACTTAGGAAAGAGATGGATAGTATCAGAACTTGAGACGAGAACTAAAATGTCAAGTGCAAAGATAGATCAATCAGAGCAAATGGAATGGTCAAGCATATGCTCTAGAGAATAGCCAATAGGATATGATGTGTCTGCCCCCTCAAGATCGAAAGTGAAATTAGGTAGAGGGAATGTAGAGGCAAGAGCAACATGATCAAATCACTAGAAATCATAATCAAAGATGAAACATAAGAGAATAACCATCAAGTAGTGAAGATATGCCCTAGTCAAGACCTCAGAGAGAGATGAATGAAATAAATGAGAGAGATGGGGATGAAGAGGTGAAGATGCCCCAGCAAAGATTGAAGGATCAGGCCTCAAAAGGTCAACCAACTGTGCGAAAGAAGGAGAAATGTGATTTTGACAATCAAGGTGAACTCAAATTTCAGTTTTGATCCTGAAATGAATTGAAAATGATGTGATATGAAAGACAAGAAGTGAAAGACATGATTGGGAAGAAGCGAAAGGTGAGCACAGTTTGACTAATAAGTCTGTGAAAGATGAAAGGAGAGCTCTCTCCATATGCAAGATGCAAAACTAGCTAACATGAACTTAAGAATGCAAGCTACAATGAAAAGTGGTTTACTTGCAAGGTTACAAAGCCATTAGTCTCTAATAATCATCATCGAGCATTGTTGGTAGCGTCGCAAGATCATACAATACACACTAGTATAACTATGTGAATTTGAATATGATCTATATCAGATAGGAATGTGGGAATCCCACCTAGGCACCAAAGACATATAGGTCAAGATGACTAGTGTAGTGAGGTTCCCTAAGTTTGATGTAGCAAGATTATGCTCACATCAAGACACAAGGAAATTCAAGATGACTAAAAGCATGCACTTGTGGAAAACAATCAAGGATAATACATTGTAGATCCGGGTGTCAAGTGGAACAAGCATACATGCTTATGAAAACTAAGATCGACAAAATATATCCAAAAGTAGAAAGAAAATAAAACATGTCCTCATGCCCCCAGTCTTCTAGCTCGACATCATCGAAAAACTATCAGGGAGAGAACACTCAGCAAAGAAATAATCATAGACAGCACACAAAGAAATAAATCTCAGCAAGTCAAGTGTTTAAGTGCATGTGTGTAGGTCAGAGAGTCAAACTTTGAGTATCGCATCTACTAGTGAGAAATATCGTATCATTCTAGACTGCGGATAGGATATCTGATAAGTGTTGAGAAACACTTGATGCTAGGGAAGTGTTGAAAAACACTGTTGGGGTGGTGTTGAAAAACACCGTTGGAACCAAGTTACCCAAGAAACTGCGACACACAAAGAGACACAAGATAAGCTAGAACAACATATTCCCCCCGAGACTAAGACAAGAGTCAATTCCAGGCTAGGAGAGGCAAAGTGAGAAGTGGAGCGAATGAGCGCCATGCAAGACTGATAGACATAGGTGCAAGGGTCTTAAGCAATTCCTGTTTCCAAGTTTTCACCACTTGATAGATTTTTTTAGGACTTTTTTCAATTTTTTTGTATTTTGCTACCAAGGCACCTGTTTCCAAGTTTTCACCAAGGCACTTTTTCTATTTTTTTTTAATTTTATATATTTTTATTATTATTATTATTTTATTTTTTTTGAATTTTTTAAATTTTTTAAAAATGAGCATAATCCATGAATTAGTCCTTTTTTATACAATATTTTTTTAAAATGTAGCAAGTTTGAGGTTCCATAAGTTTAGAAAAATGAGCATCCTAGTGAAAGTTTGATGTATCAGTACTTTTCATGCTTTTTAGGATTTTTTTAGCATCATATATGAATTTTTTGGGTTTTTTCAGGATCAATAAAAATATGTACAAAGAGCTTAAGAACCTTAGGCATAGAACTTTTTCAAATGTAGAACATTGATAGGCTCGGTAAGCTCTTCTCCCTCAGGGGTAGATAGTTGATAGGCTTCGGACCCAAATGTTGTGATGGTATAAGGTCCTAACCAATTTGGCTCAAACTTGCCTTTCTACTCCCTATTCTACTGATTTTTGGGATTTTCTCTGAGAACTAGCTCACCCACTTGGAACTCTCTAGGATGAACTTTCTTATTGTAAGCAGTAGACATTCTCTTTTGATAAGTGTGCATGTGATCAAAGGTGGCCTTGTGGCATTCTTCCAAAGTAGTGAGCTCATGCACTCTCATGGCCCTTTGGTCTTCATCAGTAATCAAACCATGGAGAGAGACTCTTAGTGAATGTATTTCAACCTCTAATGGTAAGACAACCTCATAACCATAGACCAAGGAAAAAGGTGTGGCACCTGTAGGAGTGCAGATAGAATTTATGTAAGCCCATAGTGTAGGATTGATCTACAGATGCCAATCCTTGCTTGATTTGTGCATTGTTCTACAGAGAATTTTCAGCAATGTTTTTTTTGAGGCCTCAGCTTGGTCATTCCCCTGAGGGTAGTAAACAGAAGACCAATGTTGTTTGATTTTGAACTTTTGGCACAAGTGCTTCAGGTCTTTGTTTTTAAACTGGCTGCCATTATCTGTGACTATGGAAGAAGGAATACCATAGTGGAAAATGATGTGATTCAAAATAAACATGGAAACATGTTTTCCTGTAGTTGCAGATAGTGGGATAGCTTCAACCCATTTAGTGAAATATTCAGTACCTGTAATGATGAACTTATGCCCACTCGAAGAACTAGGATAAATTTTGCCTACCAAGTCAAAGGCCCATTGCTGAAATGGCCAGTAAGTAATAGAGGGTCTAGGAGCATGAATGAGATTCCCATGTAATTGACATTTCTTGCATGACTTGGCATATTGAACAGCATCAATTTGCATAGTAGGCCAATAGTAACCAGCCCTAAGCAATTTCTGAGCTAGCGCAAGACTGTTAGAGTGTGACCCACATATGTCATCATGGACTTTAGCGAGTGCTTTTTCTAACTCCTCTATTTCTAGACACCTAAGGAGAGTTTTGTCTAGACTCTTCCTATACAAGTCACTAGAGATGAGGGTAAAGTGTGAGGCATTGCGGATGAGCTAATGCTTCTCATTGCACGTTAGATTTTCAGGGATAACTTGATCTTGGAGATAGGAAAAGATGGTGGCATATCAGGAGGAGTCATGACTAACCACAGTGTAAATGACATGGTCATCAGGGGAATTGTAGGTAGGATAGCATAATTCTTCCACCAGGAACTCAAAGCATGATTTGTGCTCTTCCAATTGCAGAATGGATGCCAAAGTAGCGCCTTGTCCTCAACTCTAGGAATTTGTTGGAATGTAACAGATGTGAAATAATTCCTGAGTGAGTCTATCATCCTCTGATAGGGAATCAAATTGTCATCCTTTGTTTGGTAATCATCATTTACTTGGTTTATGACAAGCTGAGAATCTCAAAAAATATGCAACTCAGTGATCCTCCATTCAAGGGCAAGCTTAACACCATTCAGAAGGGCTTCATATTCAGCTATGTTATTGGTGCATGGAAAGAGAAGCTTATAGGATTTAGGAATGGTGTATCTGTGAGGGGTAACAAACAAGATTCTAGCACTAGCCCCATTCTGTGTATAAGAACCATCAAAGAACATTTTCCATGCACACCCTGTGATATGCATGACTGAAGCATCTGGGAAGTCTATCTGAAGAGGAGCATTATCAATCATGGGGAACTCAGCCAATTGATCCACAATTGCTTTCCCTTTAATAGCTTTCCTTTTGACATATTGAATGTCAAATTCTAAGAGAATCAACATCCATTTAGCAAGTCATCCAGTAAGCATAGTTTTACTTAGGAGATACTTTAAAGGATCAATTTTGGGAATGAGCTATGTACTATGTGCAAGCATGTAATGTCTGAGTTTTTGAGATGTAAACACCATTGCTAGATAGGCCTTTTCAATGCTAGTATAGTTGAGTTCATAAGCAAGCAGAGTGCGACTGATATAGTAGATAGCTCACTTTTTGCCCATATCATCATGTTGTGCAAGGAGAGCTCCTAAGGAATTTTTCATAGCAGAAATGTACAGTATCAAAGGTTTCCCTTGGATAGGTGGCATAAGAATGGGAGGTTGAGATAGGTAATCCTTGATCTAGTCCAGGTTATTTTGACACTCCTCATTCCATATACAAGTAGCTCCTTTATGCAAATTCAGATTGAAGGGTTGAGCTCTATCAGCTAACTAAGAAATGAACCGTCGAATAGATTGGAGATGGCCTTGGAGACCCCTTAATTGTCTGATGTTGTGAGGAGGTTGCATCTCCATGATAGCTTGCACCTTTTCTGGGTCTACTTCTATCCCTTTTGCTGAGATGATGCACCCTAGCAGTTTCCCAAAAGTGACACCAAAAGCACATTTTGTAGGATTTAATCTGAGTTGGAATCATTCCATGCGGTCCAATATCAAACTCAAATCGGGTAGATGTGTGCTCCTTTGTTGAGATTTAGCAAGTGTGTCATCAACATAGTCTTCCATGTTCTTATGCATCATATCATGGAATATAGTTGTCATAGCCCTTTGATAGGTTGCATTGGCATTCTTAGGACCGAAGGGCATGACATTCCAACAAAAGGTACCCCATGTGCAGGTGAATGTTGTCTTCTCTTGGTCTTTAGGGGTGATTCTAATCTGATTATATCGAGAGAAGACATCCATAAGGGAGTACATTTCATAGCTCGTCGTCATGTCCACTATCATGTCAATGTTTGGAAGAGGAAAATCATCCTTAGGGTATGCTTTATTTCGGTCTTGAAATTAGTGCATACGCGAATACACTTGTCATGTTTGGAAACAGGTACAATGTTAGAAATCCACTCAACGTAGTCAATAGCTCTGATGAAGTTGGCTTTTAGAAGCTTCTCAAGTTCAGCTTTAACCAGTAA
Organism: Chamaecyparis obtusa; assembly: GCA_027943335.1. Taxonomy (NCBI): domain Eukaryota; kingdom Viridiplantae; phylum Streptophyta; class Pinopsida; order Cupressales; family Cupressaceae; genus Chamaecyparis; species Chamaecyparis obtusa. Next base: position 336,594 of record BSBK01005260.1, on the reverse strand, counting down.
TGCCACATGGGAATGCATCTTTCTAAGCTTCTTCTTGATAGGTTTTACCCCTGGAGCAATGGAAAGGTGGTGCATGATAAGCTCAGTGTCTAAACCAGGCATGTCAGAATATGTCCATGCAAAGTTTATCTTTTTCTCTTGAAAGAATGTTGTAAATTGTTCTTTCTCCTCTATTGAATGGGACTGAGCCACATGTATGATTTTAGGAGAGTCATCTGTCCCTAAGTTGATGGGTTGTGTAGGCTCTATTAGAACTGAAGACCTTTCTTGAAAATAGCTAGGCAGACTACCAAGTACCTCATCCTCGGGCACCTCGAAGAGGTTTTCACCCTTAGATACATCTTTATTTTTACTATTTTTAGGTTTGGATACCACCACAATGTGGTTTTCACCATCCGACCATTGCTTTTTTCCTTTGATTTTATGACTGAGGTACTTGATATCTGATTCAGTCATGTTTTTCATTGGTTCGCTGGTGGAAGAAGTAACAGGTTCAATGGCATTGAGGTAGCAAGCGATCTCATAGTCATTTTGGAAAGAGGGCAATGTGGGTCGTTGATCCTAGGTGGACCAATCTATGAGATCTAAGTGTATGAGAGGAAGTGAAGTGATAGGTTCAAGAGCATTTATGCGGTATGTGTCATCTCTGGTGATGAGAGAGGTTAAGCCTATAGAGTAAGCTCCAAAAGTGTGAAGATCTAGATTTGACATAGAAGGACCAATGTGGTCCACTAAAGCAATACACAGATTGAACTTGTCAGACCCTACGTGAGACTCATCAACTACGTCGGGTTGGGCACTATAAGTATGAACCACATCAACTTCCATATCCATCGTGGAAGATCCCTTTGAGAGAGTATCCCATTCATACTCATTTGAATCCGTTGTTGAGCTTCTATTGGGATGTTTGCACCAAGAAGGCTTAGTACCCCAAGAAGTAGAGGCACCCAAGTCATTACGTGTGAGATCTCCTCTGTCAACCAATCACAAGATATTTCTACATTGTCTACTTTGAGGTGTAGAGGCTTCAGCTGTGTCCTCATCAAGTATGCATTCTTCTCCACAAAGGAGTGAAGTAGAAGGGAGACTGTCTGCTATTTGAGCCATAGAGTGTAGTGGTGACTCATCTGTATCTGTGTCTAAATCATTGATTATGGGAGCATTTTTGGAACAGTCAGGGAGGTCATCGTTGGCACCGTATCCTAGACCTATGGTATCTTTAGAGGGTCGGCCATTGTTATGACTCAAAGGCTCAACTAGGGCGTGTCCATTATCATTTATAGGTCTGTGACCTTGATAGCCCATTTGCTACAAAAATTTATAGCCTTTACCATAGCACTTAGGGTAGATAGGAGTAGCAATTGTCATACTACTCTCTTCATCTCTATAGATCCACTCCCTAACATCTTGTTCTTCTTTTTCTGCCTCTAGGGGTACGAATGAATGAACAAAGGTATCAAAGACTATCATAGTGGAAGTGGAAGGATTTGTCTTGTCAGAGGGTCTCCCATATGATTTAGGAGAAGTAGGCATAGCGGCAATGAAATCCAATGTGTATTCACCCATACCAATGCTCATCATCTTTAATTTTTTGTCTGCAGCAATCAGGGACGCATTAGGATCATGAGAAGGTTTGTTGTGAGAAACAAACATCTTAGCAGTAGTTAGAGTATTGATAGCTATAACATTATCCCCAAGAATCACAACTTTAGTGCCATTGTATGGAAACTTGACACACTAATGGTAGGTGGAAGGGATAGCTTGCATGTCATGGATCCAAGGATGACCCAGAAGAATGTTATATGCGAGTGGGATGTCCAATACTTGGAACACAATATCTTTCATGACAGGGCCCACTTGGACAGGTAGCACAACAAGACCCTTGGAAGATCTTTCCACTTCATCGTATGCTTCTATAGTAATCTTCTACTTAGGATCTACAACAAATTCTGACAAACCTAGCTATTGCACCACATGGAAAGAAACAATATTTAACCCCACACCATTGTCTATCAGGACTCGGCGGACTTGGTTATGGTAGACTTGGACTTTAATGTGTAGAGAAAGATTATGAGGGTGGCAAAGAGATGTGTTATCCTTTGCAAAATAGGATAGGTAGTGGGGAGATGAGATATGGTTGACCATATCCTGGAACTGATCTGGATCAATGTCATTGGGGACATTTACTATAAGTAGAGCCTTCTCAAGGATCTCCTTGTGCAAAGGGGATAACTCAAGAAACTCAAAAATGGATATCTGGGTGGGTGTCCATTGCAACTGGTGCACAAGGTCATAGCTAGACAAGACTGAAGGAGCCACTTGTTTGGAAGAAGAGGCTTGCTTGGGATCATGCATGGTTTTAAGGACAATTTTGGCTTGCCCCCTAGTAACAGCATTATGTATCTCACTCCAAGAAGATGAACCATCCAATGTTTGCAAGACCAATTTTGGCATACCATGATTGGCGTTATTATCATCTTGAGATCTCATCATAAGAACACTCTCGACAGGCTCTGCCATGTTGATCATAGGCAAATCAGGAGTATATGTATAGTTGATCTTTGCATCATGATTTTTCTTATTTTCTTGAGAGGACTCCTCCTTTTCATACTCAGGTAGAGGGGTCTTGAAATCCTTGTGATCAAAATTTTTAACTAACCCATCTGTGAGAATGGTGCCTCCATCAATGAGATCTTGGATAGCATCTTTAAGCTTAAAACAATTGTTCATCTTGGGTCCCTTATTTATGTGATAGTGGTAGAAATGATCTTCTCTCCACCAATCAGGCTTAACTGGTGGATCATAGGGACAAGAATTTTCAGGTTGCGTAAGATACTTATTGGCAACCAAAGTCTTAAGAATCACATTGTATGGTTCAGCTAACTTGGTGTAGACCCGTCGGTGGTATTTCTTCTTTGGCTTGTCTGCATACTAAGGCTTAGGTGCACTATGAGTGTTGGTAGCCTCTTGTTGTTTTGCTATGTAGATAGCATTAGAAAGGTTGAAAGTAGACTCTTTAGCTTTTGGGACATCTACAACCCCATCATTGACAACATACTTGTTTCTATTCCAAGGTTTTCTCTTGTCCTTGCCATTGTCTCTAGTATCTTTATTAATAACAATATCCCCCTTTCTTATGGCCACATCCTCAATCCAATACGCACTTTCAACCATGTCATTGAAAGATGAGAATAGTTGTTTCCTTAGATCATAATATAGCTTAGGCACAAGAGTGTTGATGAAAATGTCAATCTTTTCCCTTTCGGGTAGCTGACGAGGATATCGAGAATACAATGACCTCCAACATTGCAAGTAAGTGGCAAATGGCTCACCTTGAGTTTGCCTTAGATCACTAAGATCAATCATGGTGATAGGCTGTTGGATGTTGTATGAGCAATGCTGGGTGAAGCGCCTAGCCAACTCATCAAAGGTCTTAAGAGGCGGTGTCAACTTCGCAAACCATTCCAAGGCTTGTCCTCTTAAACTTCTGGGGAACAGTCATAGAAGAAATGTGTCTCCATAAAGGAAGTCCATGCTAAGAGCATAAAAGTGATGCACATGGTCATGGGGGTCACCGTTTCCATCATACTTGTCATATTTGGGAACCTCAATATCACTAGGAAATGGGACCATGTATAGACTCCTATCAAAGGGAAGAGCACAGATAGATTCTACAAAAGAGACCTTTGGAGGCTCCCTTTCTATTGCCATTTTAGCAAGATGTTGATTTGTCCATTGTAATTCCTCTCTAAGGATTTCCAATTCTATTGGCACTCTTTCTTGGACAATTTTTCAGACATCATAATTGGGGGGAAGCTTGTATCCTCTAGAAGTCATGAATTGAAAATATTGGTCTCCATTATGCTCTAAAAGCTTATGCATCATTCATTGGGAGACCTCATCTTGTTCAAATATCATAAGCTCCTCACTAGAAATTTCATCGGTGGCCTCTTCCTCATGATGAGAGGGAGGAGGTCTAGTGGGTGAAGAAGGTACAATAAAAGTCTGTCTCTGAGGAGACCTTGGTGGTGTGTTGTTGCCATAGTTGCCGTTAGTACCAAAAAGTGGTCTATGCTCATAGCCACTAATCTCAGGTTGCCCATGAGACATTCCTCTCATAGCCATGCATCTAGAAGCATCCATTTTGTTTAAACGTGCTTGGTTGTCCTTATGCTCAAAATGTTCTTGCAAACGGTGGAACTTTTCTTGTTCAGTGAGAGTGAGTGAGACACTGTCTGTGCCTTTGGAGGTCTTGAATACAGAAAAAAGGAAGCCTCTATTGTACCACAGGGTGACCTTAGAATCCTCATATTGGTTAGGACTAGAACTGTCATTGCTATTTGGCACTCGTGAGCATCTGGTTGGAGAAGGTAACTATGTATAATTGAATGGAGGGTGACTCTCTTGCTCAAATTGAGACTGACTTGTAACCGGCATGAAAAGAATTATTGGTTGACTAATAGAATGAGACAAAGTTTCTCAGATATTGAGATAAGCAAAGCTAATGAAGATCACTTGTCAAAATAGAACAATAGAGATGGCTCATCAAAAGTGCTCAAGAACTTATAGCAATCAATTGACTCAAGCTGAGAGGTGAGCAAGAAGCTCGATTAGCAAGTAGCTATAGAGGTAATCATGGTATGACAAGTGATCAAGAGTAGCATTTGTTAGGCTCAAACCCAATAGTTTTAGCTCATTTTTTCAGTCTAGAACAAACCTAAGCATGCAGATAACAAACTAGCTTCAGGAAAGAACATGAAAAGACACTTTGCGACAAGTTAAAATTCAAGTTTAACAGCTCAAGATTGCAACAGTAGCAGGACAGAAGAATAACTCAGGACTCTTGATTGAGGGTGTGTGATGATGTTTCAGTATCGTACGACTCTTGACCAGTGAACGTGAAAAACTTAGTTTTGAAAGCAATTTGGTCAATGTTGTAAGTTGCAAGTACAATTTCTTAGTTTCAAGCGCAGTAATATCAGGAAATAGACAAGTTTGCAAACAGTAGGTGATCAAACATGTCATAAAACACTTGCACAAGGGCAAAAGCAACCTTGCCAAGACAAGCAATTGTGATATCAAAATGAAAAATTCTATGAGCACTACCATGATGTTTTATGTTCAAGAACATTTGCACGGGTAGATCACAATGAGAACACTTCAAACACTTACTAGCCTAGAAGGACAAAGGCTCAATACTTAACAACTTGGCCTACACTTGATGTCCCATCGCCTCACACAAAGTGGTTACCCACAATAGATGTTGGCTTTGTCGTGGAAGTGCCAATGACAAAACCAAAGGAACATAGATGGTGAGTAGTCTTGGGGTGATCCAGGTTAGTCCACTAGGATCAATCCTTGTACCAAGATGTTAAGCGGCAAAATTGGGTAGCTTCTATCTATGGTTCTTAGTAAGGGTTTCCGTTCGTAATACTCCTCTTGCTCCCCAAAGGGACTCCTTACCTTGCGGCAAGTAACGGAGCTTGTGGCCACAAGAGTACCTTAAGCATTCTTGCTCAACATTTTCCTCATGGTCAAAATCCCACAAGTACTCACATTAAGCGAAGACAAGTACTACATCGACCAAGGTTTTGTGTCCTTGATAAGCCTTGAGTTTATAGTGGGTTGGAATAGCTAGCGAAAAGCTTGTCCCCACTTGGGTCGTTCCTCTTGATTGCTCAAGAGCAGGCCCGCTAAAGGATTCTAGAACTAAACAAAGAGTGGATCAACCTATGAGTTTCAAGATTTTTTTTTCACCTCAAGGGTGAAGAGCATACTCTCCTAGCTCAAAAGTTTCTCCCAAACACACCAAGCAAAGGTTCAATTACCCTCTTGCTTTCAAAATCCAAAGATGGGTCAAGATTTATGTTTCACCACAAGGGTGAAGAGCATACTCTCCTACCACCAAAACATTCCTACAACAAGATATTAAGTGCCTAAAAAGGAAACAACTAGTATATGCTGCACTTAAAATGAAAGCAATTAAACAAGCACTTGATTGGTTTTTATGCTTTGAGTAGCCCTGCAAAAACAATTAGTAGCCCTTGTGCATTTGGAGCTTTGAAATGCATTCTTTTGGAAAATATTCAAGAAATGAGAGCACCTACAAGCACAACTTGTTAGCCCCACAAAGATTAGTGCATCAAAAACCAAGTACAATCTGAAAATTTATCAAAAAAAACTATATATAAAATTTAGGTCCACTTGGAGAAGGCATAACTTTCTCATCCTAGCTCTGAATTATGAATTTTTTGATGCATTGGAAAGGTATTCAAATAATCTTGAACCAAATTTTGGAAGTAGCGATGTTCCATCCTTATTTTTGCGCACCATTTTTGCCCAGAAATGCACCGAAGACCCTCAAAATTGCAATTTACTAAAACATATGAAATTTTGGAAAAATTAGATTTCAGTATTTTCCCAATTTAATCCTGATCAATGAATCTTTGTCCTAACATCAAAAGTAAAAACCAAAAAATCTCCAAGTAAACCTCTGTCTAGCTACAGCAAATTAGAAATCTAAAAATAGAAAACTTGAAAACAGCAAGCAAAACTAGTAACTTTGGAATTCTAGATCTCTGTTGTTGTGGAATTTCACACGAGACAATACTCAGGACCATGTGAGAAAGTATTGAACCATGCGCAAGAAAGCACAACCCGTACGAGAACATACGAAGGCTCATGTGAGAAATTATACGGGCTTGCACGAGAAAGTACATAGGCCCACGCAATAAAACACCTTTGTCACGCACAGAAGTGCTAGTACCAGTAAAACTTCATGTGATATAGTGAGAAACTTCACACGAGATTCCATAACAGTGATGCACAGAAGTACGGACAGCGTACGAAAATCGTAAAAAAATAAAAAAATAGCCGAAACATGCAACGAAAATACATAAAAAGGACAAAACAGAGTTGTTCTGCCTCACGGTGGGTGCCAAAAATGTACACACTAAGATGTGCACTTCTCTAAGTCATTACTTCCAAGAGAATCCATGAATGGGAAACTTTGAGAAAGAAACCTAGAGCTCCCTAGGCATGGAGTGCAAGGGTGTTAGGAATGCTCTCAGCTAGAGCTATTAAGCTTATAATTGTGCTAGTAAACCATGCAATGGGAGATTCAATGAGACAAGGGCAAGAATGCCAATATCCTCAAGAATCAAGATGGAAATGAAATGCAATGCTTAGAAATGAAAATGCAAGCTAAGCTATGAAAGGAAAGATAGAAGTATTACAAATCCTTGCTAATTAAGCTATGTGAGCTAATCTAGAGCATGAGAGGAAACTAGATTAAGAATGCAATGAAAGAAACTAAGCTATGGTGCAAGAATGAAAGCTAGTTGCAAGAAGGTCTCCAAAAGCTCCAAAGTCTCCAAGAAATCCTATAGCATAAGATTAGCATAAAAAGTTGGGATCTAGAATGAGAAGAGAGCTCTCCTTTTAAAGGAATTGAAAAGGAATGGACCATGGAGATTAAGAGGCAAAAAATTTAATCAAGGGTGGAGCTTGAAAGAGGAGCAATCCATGTGCACAAGTTTCCTCCAATGAGAAATAAGTGTTGACTTTTGTGCCCCATATGAGACAAAAAGGCCTTTTCTTCTTTTTTATAAAATAAGAATAATGCTTTATTTGTGCAACTTAGGATAAGAGGAAAAGTGGGGCTTTTATTTAATAAAAGGGGAGGAAATTCCTTTTAAATAAATAAAGACTTAGGATAAAATGGTTAGCCCATAGAAAATAATCAAATAAATGATAGAATTAGGATTTGATCAACAATAAGCAAATAAGCAATTGATGATTTTAGCAAATAATGCTAGCAAGGGGCTAATAGTCTAGATGACCATTTTTGGGTGATTACAACAGGGTCTACATGGAACACTTGGTACAGTGTAAAAATTACCCTGAATCTAAAGCTACATGGGTAGAGGAAGCAACTTCAAATAGTTGGGCATTGATCCTATTCTCATATCCCCTACTGTGCCTTGATTTCTTTTGTGTAGAGGGAGAGCATGGTGCAAGAGCATGCAAGGGTTGGTTGATCCAATCCTTTTCTTATTTTTTTATGTAATCCATTTTTGGTAGTGTGTGTTTTTCCTAAGTTCATGTTGACCACAGTGTGGGATCCATAGGGATTAGAGGCCCAATAAGGTCCTATGTCTTAGGTTGTTGAAATATTGAGACTAATGTGATATAGTCTCTTTCTTGGTTAATTATTGTCAAGTGATGTCACTATGATGTCATAGGACTTAGGGTGTGTAAGGAGTTAGATTTGAGTCAAATATAGAGTCTATAACTCTATAGGACCTAACCAAGGTCTTTGATTTGCAAGATTGTGAAAAGTTTAAAAATGTTGTAAAAAGTTGCATAGCAACTTTTGCAACTTTTAAGAGTTGTTCGAACAAAAGTTGTCCAAATGCCCTAAATCAGCCTAAGAGTTCCCTAAAGCCAGCCTAATCCAAACCTTGGACTATTTAAGTCTTTCTTGGACCATATCCAGATGTTGGACATTCTTGTGTACGAAGATATTATTCTGGAAGCATGAGTAGTGTGTGGAAGTTTGGTATAGATTTGTAATCAATGAATTCAAGAAACATGTTTTAAGTTATAAAATGGACTATGATTAAAAAAGTGCTTAGTTTAGTGTTTTTCCTTATAGTGTGTGTCATTAGATTAGGTATTTTTAGTCATTTCATTGTTCTATGTTAAATCTTTTTTTTCTTCATGTTCATTGGTTCAAACTAGTAAGGTCAAATGAGGATCTAACTCCCTATCCCATCGTTCATTGTGTACAGCCTCTTGGGGATAGTGAGTAGATTCCATGTATGTAATTTTTATAGGAGCATGGACCTTGGAGAGATTTCCAAGGATTTATGCAGTCTTTCCCTAGGTGAGCCTATGGTGAGCCCGGCTAGGAGAGACTAAGACATAATGGTTGTAAATTGCAGAGGTGTGTATGAAGTTACCAATTAGTGATTGGCAGTCAAAGATAAGGTATCTTTTGTTGGATATTTATAATGCATGGGTGGTGGTTGAGACATCTAATATGTTTAATCACTATGTTATTAAATGGGCACTCATACTGTTGTCATTTGTGTTTTGTCACTGATGTCAACATATGCTTCTATGAAGGAACCAGATTGGTAACCATAGTGTATGGACACTGTATGAATGTTTCAGCTACTGCAAAGTTAGATAAAATTTTAGATGGATGTTGTGATCTTATGTCTAAGATCACATCATTAGATGTTTCATATTGAGGGAGTTACAACTATTTTGGTAAAGACTGGTCACTGGACTGTGATAGTAAGAATTGATAGAGTTAGTCTCTAGGTTTTTGGTATATCTTTCAGAGGATTCAGATTCAAGGTATTTGAGCTTGAAGGATGATAGAAAGGATGTTGATGAATATTCATTGGTTAGTGCAAGGTACAGAATGATTGGTGACATCATATGTGGCATGTGTCTTGGAGATGGTTTATTCTGAAGCCGACTCAGGGAATGAAGCGTGTGTTTTGTTTGGCAAGCATAAATTAAGGATGTCAGTCCTTAATTGTTGTAATATAATCATTATAGAATTTTTCTAGATACCATGTGTATCTTAGCAAGGGTTTATGTAATTATTTGTAATTAGGAAAGCCTCATGGGCCGGCCTGATCTTGGTAAATGTAAATAAGGTATAAATGAAAGGTCTTTTCTTTGGAAAAGATATGGATGGAATACTGATGATATAAAGTGAGAAAAGCTGCGAGCTTGTGTCTATTGTATGTAGTGCAGAGGTTTACTGGTGGACTTCATTGGAATAGATCAAGCAAAGACAGTTGCTGGAAAATAGTTTATTAAAAGATTGTGTATTTCTTAATATACACCTGTTGCGAATTAGTGAGTTCTGAAGGTGGATTTAACCTTCTTTGGGCAGTGACCCTTAGGTAGTGAGCCCTCTCTTTGTTCTTGACTCCTAATAGGGTCTGTCCTCTAACAAGGACTATGTACTATAATGTTTCAATAAGCTTCTAACAAGGCTATATCTTCTAACAAGGATTACTATACTCTCAGTACATCATTTGTGGGTGCTAATTCCCACTGAGGTTTTTACCTTTAATAGGGTTTCCCTGAAACCAAAATATTGTGTTATTGTGTTGGTATTCATTATGTTCATTGGATCTAATATTGTGGAGCTTAAAGTTTAAAGTTTAATATTCTGTTATACAACTTATTCACCCCCCCTCTTAGTTGTATTGTGGACTAATATTCTTTAAAATTGGTATCAGAGCTTGTGGTCCTCAAAGAGAAAGCTTAACAGCTTGAGGTGATCTTGGAGATGGCATTCTATAGGAAGGATAGTCCTAAATTTTATCATGAAAACTTTGATAGTTAGAAAAACAATATGCGAACACATTTGCTATGTTTGGACATAGACTACTGGATGATTGTAAAGAAGAAGGAATCTTTGAAGGTTGAGAATGATATAGAGTCAGCCACTGATGATGAAAAGAAGTTATTTTCATGCAATATGGTTGCAAGAGAAGCATTAATCAACACACTATCTAAGGGTAAGTTTACTGAGATTGGCACATGAAATTTGGAACAAATTAGAGGCACTTTATGAAGGAGAAGTATACCAAACAAGCGAAGTTACAAAAATGGAAGACAAAAATGGAGAAGCTACAAATCAATGAAGATGAAAGAATTAGGGCCTATGTTCAAAGGGTTATAGAAGTAGTTGTCAAAATTAGGAATTGTTGAGGCACTTATGATGAAGATGAAGTTATTGCGAAGATTCTTAGATCTCTAACTCCTGCTTACAAGTTCAAGGCTATGTCTATTGAAGAAACTATACCTCTAACTTTGAACTTTAGTAGAGAGATGTTGATTACAAAGCTAACTACTTTTGAAGCTATAGAATTAGGAGAAGCTGCACCTAAAGTTGAATCTACATTTAAGGCATCTGCACACAAGAAATTATCTACACTTCCAAGCACAAGCAAAGAAGACCTAAAAGAAGAGCTTGGTGAGTATGCTGAGGAATGGGAAAAGATAATGGCAGAAGAAAAAAAGATGGAAGAGCTTGTTGCACTGATAATGGCAAATTTGAAGGCAAGTTACCCTTGAAATGTTTTTCATGCAATAAGATAGGTCATTTTGCATCTAGATGTCCTACAAGAGTTTCTAAGTACAAACCTGATTAAGCAAAGATTAGAAGAGACAAAGAATGTTATTATGCTAGTGAAGGAATCTTTGATGATGATGATTTAGATTGTGAAGAGATTGTATTTGTTGCTATTAAAGATGAACTAGTACATGAAGAAAAATCCTTAGTTTCTCATGTTGACAAGAAAACTAAATGGATAATTGACAGTGGATGTTCTCATCATATGACTAGTGATAAGAACAAGTTTGTTAAATTAGTAAATTATGATGGAGGTGTTGTGAGGTTTGGGGACAATCTCCCTAAATCCATCATAGGAGTAGGATCCATTACTCTGGATGGAAAGACTAATATAGACAATGTACTACTTGTTCAAGGACTAAAACATAACTTGTTAAGTATTGGAAATTTAATGGATAAAGATTTCCATTTAAGTTTTGTTAATGGTAAATGTTTCATTAGAAGCAATGAAGGAAAACTGATTGCTACCAGTTCAAAATCTAGAGGTAATGTATTTGAACTAAACACATCTGGAGCCTCTTATTTTGTTGCAGAGGTAGATGATAGTTGGTTGTGGCATAGAAGATTATGTCATGTTAATTTTGATAACATTGTGAAGGAAAGTATGGCTAATGCATTGAGAGATCTACCAAAGATTGTGAAACCATCTAACACTGTATGCAGAGAATGTGTTATGGGAAAGCAAACTTGAAGCAGTCATAAAAGAAAATCATTTACATCAAAAGGGAAGTTGGATCTGGTACATACAGATCTATGTGGACCTACAAGAACAAAGTCATACTATGGTGAAAGGTATTTTATACTTTTTGTTAATGACTTTTCTAGAATGATGTGGGTTACTTTTTTAAGAGAAAAATTAGAAGCATTTGATAAATTCAAGTTGTTTAAAGAAAAAGTAGAGAATGAATCAGGATTGAAGATAAAGTGTTTAAGATTAGATAGAGGTGGAGAGTTTATATTATATTTATTCAATTCATACTATGAAGAGCATGGGATAAAAAGACAAACATCTACTCATAGGACTCCATAATAGAATGGGATAGCAGAGCGAAGAAACAGGACTATACTTGATGTTGCTAGGACAATGTTGATTGAATGAAATGTATCTCATGTACATTGGAGAGAGGTTGTTGGAACAACAGTGTACACATTGAACATAATTCAAATCAGAGAAGGTACAAGTAAGACTCCCTATGAGCCATGGTTTGATCATACTCCTACTGTAAAATATTTCAAAAATTTTGGTAGTAAATGTAATATCAAGAGGGATGAAGAGATAGGGAAATTTGATGCTAGAAGTGATGAAGGAATCTTCCTTGGTTACTCTGTTAAAAGCAAGGCTTACAAATGTTTCAATTTGAGATTGAGGAAGATGGTTGAAATCAACAATGTAAGAATAGATGAGAAATTTTAGATACAAGAAAGAATGTATGACAGCAGTCAGAATTCAGAAATAAAAGAAACTACTACTGCTGCAGAAGAAGAACTTGTTGAGGAAGAAAGTGAAAAAGAGGCTTGTGATGATAGCACAAGAAAGGGTACTGAAACTCCTAAAACACCAAGGTATGTAAAAAATAACCATCCTGAAAATTGAGTTATTGGCAATACCAATTAGGGAGTGCTAACTAGATCAAAGGTTAGAGAAGAAGTTTGTTTGATTTCTCAAGTTGAGCCAAAAACTACAAATGAAGTGTTGGAGATTTGCTAGCAAGCCAGTGCTGACTATATGTTTATCATTATGACAACATATGGTAAGTAGCATACATGGAAGACTTATGTAGTAAGCTTTGAGTATAAGTAGCATAGACATGTTATCAACATGATATCATGGACGCAAAGGTTAATTGCTAGTACAAATAGTTATGTTGCAGCTTATGTTAGCAGTGTTCCTAACAGAGTTATAGATAGTGTTCTATGAGTGAATGTCCATACAGTCATCATGGAGCCTTGTGTGTTTGGATATGTGATGGAGACAAGTTAGTGATGTTACATTCATGGAAGCATAGTTTGATGATCAGTAGAAGTGAAGTTATGCAGTTGCCATTTGCCAGTAGAAATTTCATGTGTTTATTCAAAAGAGCCGACAGAGATTATGTTGGTACATGAGTTGCACCTATCATTACAGTATGCACCCTTGGATTAGTGATTGGAGAAGAGTTAATAATGTTTGGTTAAGAGCGCATGATGTAATTCATCTTGAGGAGAATGTTTTAGTTAATTTGATAGAGTCGACAATGTGTAGCATGTGTCTACACTTATTGATTTGGACAGGTCCTAGTTTGTGATGCGTGCTTAGTAGAGCCGATAGAATTATTATTGGAGTATGTTATGGTTTCTCTATTATTATTTCAAGGTGGTTCTAATAGGCTGACTTGATTATATCATTTATAGGAAAGATATTTATAGGCATTCATTTGTGATTGCTAAGGTGTGGTTCAGAGTTGATTGTGAAGAGCAAAGCAGAGTGTGCAAAGTGTTGACCCATCAGCAGAAGGTCTATGTGACCAAGTAAAGAGTTTGTGCTATACATTAGAATTGATCTAGATAGTAGGTCAAAGCACAATTCACCAAGATCTAGATATAGTGTGTATTTGTTATTCAAAAGGTTGTATCCTTCACCCCTTTGAGCAGTGTGCTCTCGGACAGTGCATCCTCACCCCTAACAAGGTTAATTATAAAAGACTCCTAACAGGGTCTAACCCTTAACCAGGTCACTGTACTAAATAAATTGTAAAGACAACTCCTAACAAGGTTAAGGATCTTCTAACAAGGATCATAATACACTAGTGCAGATTATTAGTGGGTGTTAATTCCCACCGGGGTTTTTACCTATTTGGGTTTCCCCGTAACCAAAATATTGGTGTTATGTTCAAGTGTTCTTTCATCGTGTTTATGCTTTATGTTTAAGTATACTTAATTGGATAAAGAATTAAAACTTGTAGATAATTGATTCACCCCCCCCCACCCCCCGCTCATTTATCTCTTGGGACTATTCCTAACAATTGGTATTAGAGCCAAGTGCCTCGGAGAGAAAGTTTAATAGCTTGAGGTTGATTAGATGGCATACTTCAGGAAAGAGAGTCCTAAGTTTGATGAAGAGAATTATCTTGACTAGAAGAACAAGATGATGACACATTTGCAGTGCATTTCTTTTGAAGTTTTTGAAGTGGCTATCAAAGAAATTAAGATCCCTTATTTAGAAGATCTTTCAAAGGATGATGCTACTGATAAGTGTAAGGAACTATTCCATTAGAATGCAATAGCCAAAGAAGATCTTATCATCGCCCTATCTGATAGTGAGTCCTATCTGATAGTGTGTTTTCAGAGATAAAGAAAGTGGACACAGCCCACAAGATATGGAAGCACCTAGAAGACACGTTTGAAGGAGATAAACAAGCAAAGAATGTGTTGGAGCTCTAAATTTTGGGCAAAATTTGGAGTCCTATATAGTGATAAAACCCTAAAAGATGGCCTCATAAACTCCATGCCCAATAATTAATGATGGAGTACATGAAATGGGATGAAAAAATTATATTAATTTTCAATTAAAAAGTTGAGAGATTAAGGAAGGAATCTCTGTGACAAGAACAATCAAAATTCTATGATCAAAGCCTTCAGAAAATGTTGGAATTTCAACCTGTTGCAAAGATGATGCCAACAGAGGTAGAAGATGTTTGAATTTTAAAAATCTAAAAAAGACCTGGTTCGGGAAATCAAATTTCCTATTTCTTATAACAATATTAGCTTTCCATAAGGTGTTTTGATTTTTCAACTAGACCCAAATTTGAAAGTTAGGTAGTTATTTTTTAGTTAGTTTATTATTTTTTCAAAATAATTTGTAATAAGGGTGTGTCTATTCACCCTAAAGAGGTGTGAAAGCCACTCAAACATGTATATATACATAATGTAAAATGAAAAGATAGAAGACAATACAAGATATATTTTCATAGAATATAATTTCATAAACAATTGCAACTATGAACTCTTATGTACTAGTTTTTCAACATCAATAAAGATAAGTGCTCTTCTTTTTATTTGTGGTTATAAGTTATATGTTTTCAATTAGTCTTTCAGATATTCTATCAAATAGAGTGTTTCACTATGTTGAATTCCCTAAGTATCATAATTCAAAATTAATATATACAACTTGAATATCAATTGTATGGTCTGTGAACCTACCATTATTCTTATCAGTCTCTTAATTTGAGTTAAACTCAATAGGATTAGTTGTGTAAATTGATTTAAATTGTGAATCAAGATGAAGCCTCTGAAATGGTGGTCTTGTCTTATTAAAGCAAGTTTTTAAAACCGTCTTTGATCGTACATAGGATTGAAAGTTTTTTTGAATCTATAGCCCAAGTATTTAGAAGGCACTGATCTAATCTTTAATTGGAAATTGTTATATTAGTTCATTTGTAGTTTATAGATCATTAAATAATTATTTCAAAGTAGTACTTTTTAGTCCTTAGTTTAATCCACTTTAGTCAAGATCTCTAGAGTAGACATTATCAGAGGATTTGTTGCTTTCCTCCAAGGCTCATTCACCACCTTGGGAGGAACTTTGTTTATTTATGTATGCAGTTGTGCGACATAGAGAATTTGATAGTTCAAAGTGAAATTAGGCCTACCAATCTTGGCTTGATTAAGCCAAAATTGCAGAGGTATTAATTTGTACCTGTCAATTGGCCAAATCCGATCCATTAGTTTTGGGCACCAACATAATGCTCACAGAAAAACATGGAAGAAAAAGTACAATACATTGAAGATGCTACCTGAAGAGAACATACGAGCCTACAATAAAAGGATTAATGAAGTAGTTGTTGGAATTAGAAATAATGGTGGAGAAATTTTAGAAGAAGACATCATGGATAAATTGATGACTACATTGACACCAGAATATGAGAATAAGATAAACATCCTTGATGAGACTATGCAATTTTCATAAAACTTCAAAAGAGAAACCTTAATTAGCAAGATTGTTGCATTTGAGATATCAAGTTTGAAGATAGAGCCTAAAAGTGAGATAGCCTTCAAATCTTCGGTCCATGGTAAGAAATCTATAAACACTTCCAATAATTTTGATGATGATGATGAAGAGAAAGCACTAGATAATTTCATTGCTATGATTTCTAAAAGAGAAAAGAAAGGAAAAGGAAAATATGAAGGTCAATTGCCATTCAAATACTTTTCATGTAATAAGGTTGGTCACTTTGCATCCAAGTGTCCTACAAGAGTTAAGAAGTTCAAGAATAACTACAAGCCTAAGTATACAAAGGAAGGTTACTATGTTGAAGATGGAGTATCAGATAATGATTCAGCTGAAGATGAGATTGGATTCATTGCTATTATAGAGAAAATGAATGATGAGATGCATCATGAAGATGAGAAAAAGGAACAAAAGCTAGCATTGATTTCACAAGTAGACATAAGGACATATTGGATCATAGATAGTGGTTGTTCACATCACATGATAGGTGATAAAGACATGTTTTTTCATCTAGACAAATACAATGGTGGCATGGTTAGATTTGGAGATAATACTCCTAAACCTATCATTGGAAGAGGAGCTATCACATTGGATGGAAAGAACACCGATAATGTTCTCTATGTAGATGGTTTGAAACATAACCTTCTTAGTGTTGGGCAGTTACTTGAAAAAGGTTATCAGTTGGAGTTCAAAGACAACAAGTGCATCATTAACAACAAGGATGGTGTTATGATTGCATCAGGTTCAAATACTAAAGGTAATGTGTTTCAACTTAATTTAGAAGCAAGTTGTTTTGTTGCTAAAGTTGATGACAGTTGGTTATGGCATAAAAGACTATGTCATATCAATTTTGATAACATAGTAAAGATAAGCAATGTGAAGGCAGTAAGAGATCTACCTAGCATAGCAAAGCTAGTTGATACTGTTTGCAAGGAATGTGTGATGGGAAAGCATGTGATGAATTCATTCAAAACCAAGCACAATTCAGCAGAGAACAAGTTGGATCTTATTCATATAGACTTATGTGGACCAACTCAAACAAGATCATACTATGGTGAAAGGTATTTCATTTTGTTTGTTGATGACTATACTAGAATGATGTGGGTTGCGTTCTTGAAAGATAATTTAGAAGCATTTGAGAAATTCAAAATATTCAAAGCTAAGGTTGAGAATGAATCTGGACTAAAGATAAAGTGTCTAAGATCGGATAGAGGAGGAGAATTCACCTCTGATAGATTCTATGAGTATTGCAAAGAACATGGCATAAAGAGACAGTTGAGTGCACCTAGAACCCCTCAGCAGAATGGGATTGCAAAGAGAAGAAATAGGATCATCCTTGATACAGCTCGCACCATCATGATTGAAGGAAAAGTTGTACACACCTATTGGAGAGATGTAGTCAACACAATAGTCTATACCATCAATAAAATACAATTGAGGCCTGGCGCAGACAAGACACCTTATGAGATATGGTTTGGTAATGTTCCCATAGTGAAATACTTCAGGATCTTTGGAAGCAAGTGCTACATCAAGAGGGATGAAGCAATAGGCAAGTTTG
This sequence comes from Chamaecyparis obtusa, assembly GCA_027943335.1. Classification (NCBI taxonomy): domain Eukaryota; kingdom Viridiplantae; phylum Streptophyta; class Pinopsida; order Cupressales; family Cupressaceae; genus Chamaecyparis; species Chamaecyparis obtusa. The sequence goes on along the minus strand of BSBK01005260.1, from coordinate 318,882 downwards.
ATGCTAGAAGCGATGAAGGTATTTTCCTTGGTTACTCTACTAAAAGAAAAGCTTATAGATGTTTTAATTTAAGATTGAAGAAGATCATTGAAAGTGCCCATGTTAAGATAGATGAAAATTTTATGGTTCAAGAAAGATATCATGATTATTCACCTATGATTGAAGAAGAACCCAGACCCTCCACTAGTGAGACAGTTGTTGAAGAGATGTTTGACAGTATTGATGTATTGTTCAATGACCCTAAAACAAGTGAAGAAGAAACTCCAAAGGCAGATGAGATAGTATCACCTAAAGTCCAAAGTTTACATCTGGATACCATTCTAAGGATGACATCATTGGAGACCAGAGTGGAAAATTCACAACAAGATCAAAAGCAAAGAGTTCTGCAAGCAATGAGGCAATATGTTTACTATCTTAGATTGAACCTTTAAGTGTTGAAGATGCATGCAATGATTTAGATTGGCATGATGCTATGAGAGAAGAACTAGATCAGATTATCAAGAATGATACTTGGGAACTGGTCCCAAGACCTAATGATAAGAATGTGATTGGAACAAAGTGGATATTCAGAAACAAGATGAATGAAGATGGTACAGTAGTAAGGAACAAAGCAAGGTTAGTATGTAAAGGATATGCGCAAAGAGAAGGTATTGATTATTCAGACATATTTGCACCAGTGAGCAGATTAGAAGCCATTAAGTTGTTTCTAGCCTATGCAACATTCAAAAACTTCAAAGTTTATTAGATGGATGTTAAGTTAGCATTCCTGAATGGAGAGCTAAAGGAAGAAGTATACATTGAGCAGCCAAAAGGATTCACCTTATCAGACAAACCTAATATGGTATGTAGATTGAAGAAAGCCCTCTATGGACTTAAGCAAGCCCATAGAGCATGGTATGAGAGACTTGATGGATATCTAACAAAAATTGGATTCAAGAAAGGAGAAACATATTGTAATCTATTCATAAGAGAGACATTAGAAGGACTACTACTTGTAGTTATATTTGTTGATAACATTATCTTTGGGGGTAATGACAAACTTAGTGCAGAATTTTCTAAGGAGATGTAGAGTGAGTTTGAGATGAGCATGATTGGACCTATCAAATAATTTTTGGGATTGAATGTGCAGCAAATAGACAAAGGTATATTCATAAATCAGACCAAATATGTGAAAGAAAACTTGAAAACATTCAAGATGGATGATTGCAAGCTAGTGGGTACACCTATGATAACATGATGCAAGCTTACAAAAGAAGATGATTCTCCAACAGTAGATACAACATTGTATAAGTCTATGATTGGTAAACTCATATATCTTACTCAAACTAGACCAGACATTTCCAATGTAGTTGGTATTGTTGGAATATTTTCAGCAGAGCCTAAACAAAGTCACCTCATGGTAGTAAAAAGAATATTCAGATATTTGCAGGGCACTATAGATTATGGTCTATGGTATCCTAACTCAAAAAATGTTGAGCTTCATGTTTATACAGATGCTGATTGGGCATGATGCATTGATGATAGAAAGAGTACACCAAGTGGAGAAGTGTTTCTTGGGGATAGACTTGTCACTTGGACAAGCAAGAAACAAAATTACATTTTTCAGTCAACAGCAGAAGTGGAGTATGTTGCAGCAGCCCTGAGTTGTTCTACAGTTGTTTGGATCAAGCAAGTGATAAAGGATTTTGGAATTCAAATTGATTATCCTATTGTTATTCATTGTGATAATACTAGCACTATCAACATGTCAAATAATCCTGTGATACATGCAAAGACAAAGCACATAGAGATTAAGTATCACTTCCTAAGAGAGAAAGTGGCAAAGAAAGAGGCCAAGTTAGACTATGTGAGTACTAAAGATCAGTTGGAAGATATATTCACAAAGCCTTTGCTAAAGGATACTTTTGAGTATCTCAGGGAGAAGCTGGGAGTAATTCCCTTCCTAGATTCTGCTTAGAAGAAAGAAGAAAGAGCATCAGTCCTCAGGGACTAATGGATGGTTGACTACTCTACTTTAGGAGTAGTACTAGTGCTTAAAATGTTTGGCACCCTTTGCCATTGATTTCAAAGGGGGAGTAGTATACAGTCATGAAAAATAGTACTAAAGGGGGAGTAATATTCAGTCATGGAAGCAGTTCAGCTGAGGAAATGGAGAATATTGAAGAATATTGCAGCGGATGGAGGATTCATCCTTGGGGGATTTTTGATGAGGAAATGGAGAATGTTATAAAAGAATTGATCATTTGGATTGGTGGTGTTTTCCATTCCATATGTTGCCATCAATGCCAAATGGGGAGATTGTTGGAGATTTTCCAGCAAGCCAGTGATGACTATATGTTTGTCATTGATGATAACATATGGTAAGTAGCATACGTGGAAGACTTATGCAGTAAGATTTGATTATAAGTAGCATAGGCATGTTATCAACATGATATCATGGACATATAGGTTAATTGCTAGTACAGACAATTATGTTACAACTTGTGTCAGCAGTATTCCTGACAAAGTTACAGACAATGTTTTATGAGTGAATATTCGTACAGTCATCATGGAGCCTTGCATGTTTGGATATGTGATGGAGAAAAGTTAGTGATGTTACATTCATGGACATAGAGTCTGATGATTAGTAGAAGTGAAGTTTTGCAGTCACCATTCACCAGTAGCAGTTTCCTGTGTTTATTCAAAAGAGCCGACAGAGATTATGTTGGTACATGAGTTGTGCTTATCATTATGGTATGCATCCTTGGATTAGTGATTAGAGAAGAGTTAATAATATTTGGTTAAGAGTGCATGATGTAATTCATCTTGAGGAGAAAGTTTTAGTTAATTTGATAGAGCCGACAGTGTGCAGCATGTGTCTACACTTATTGATTTGGACAGGTCCCACTTTGTGATGTGTGCTTAGTAGAGCTGACATAATTATTATTGGAGTATGTTATGGTTTCTCTATTATGATTTCAAGGTGGTTCTAATAGGCTTACTTGATTATATCATTTAGAGGAAAGATATTTATAGGCAGTCATTTGTGATTGCTAAGGTGTGGTTCAGAGTTGATTGTGAAGAGCAGAGTAGAGTGTGCGAAGTGTTGGCCCATCAGCAGAAGGTCTATGTGACCAAGTAAAGAGTTTGTGCTATACATTGAAACTAATCCAGACAATAGGTCAAAGCACAGCTCACCAAGATCTAGATATAGTGTGTATATGTTATTAAGAAGATTGTAACCTTTGCCCCTTTGAGCAGTGTGCTCTCGGATAGTGCAGCCTCACCCCTAACAAGGTTAATTGTAAAAGACTCCTAATAGGGTCCAACCCTTGACTAGGTCATTCTACTAAATACATTGTAAAGACAACTTCTAATAGGGTTAAGGATCTTCTAACAAAGATCATAATACACTAGTGCATATTATTAGTGGGTGTCAATTCCCACTGGGGTTTTTCCCTATTTGGGTTTCCCTATAACCAAAATATTGGTTTTTTGTTCAAGTGTTCTTTCATTGTGTTTATTCTTTATGTTTAAGTATACTTAATTGGATAAAGAATTGAAACTTGTAGATAATTGATTCACCCCCCCCCCCCCCCCCCCCCCCCCCCCCCTCTCAGTTATCTTTTGGGACTATTCTTAACATGAAGCATTCAAAGATGAATCTTGGATAAATGCTATGAAGGAACAATTGGATCAGATTAAGAAGAACAATACTTGGGAACTAGTTCCTAGAATAAAAAATAAAAATGTTATAGGAACAAAATGGGTCTTTAGAAATAAAATGGATGAAGAAGGAACTATTGTGAGAAACAAAGCAGGACTAGTGTGTAAGAGATACTCATAGCAAGAACGCATAGACTTTGAAGAAACATTTTCTCTTGTTGCTAGAATAGAGGCAGCAATATTATTCCTATCTTATGATGCACATAAACACTTCAAAGTGTATCAGATGGATGTTAAATCTACATTTCTAAATGGAGATCTTGAAGAGTATACATAGAACAACCAGATAGATTTCCTCTTTGCGAAGATAAAAACATGGTATGCAAATTGAAGAAAGCTCTGTATGGGTTGAAGCAAACTCCTAGGGCTTGGTATGCAAGGTTAGACAAGTATCTACTTGGGCTTGGATTTAGAAGAGGTAATGCAGATAGTAATTTTTACTTAAGAACTACTGAAGATGGAATCCTGATAATAGAAGTGTTTGTGGATGACATTATATTTGGAGGTAATGATGATCTATGTAAGAAATTTGCTAAAGAAATGGAAAGTGAATTTGAGATGTCCATGATAGGTGAAATGAAATTCTTTCTTGGATTGAAAATAACTCAAAATGAGAGCAGTATTTTCATTTCTCAGACCAAGTATCTCAAAGAATTTCTTAAGAAATTTGGAATGGAAAATTGTAAACTAGTACGAACACCTATGGTGACTAGCAAAAAGCTAACAATTGATGATGAATCAAAGTGTATTTTTTAGACTTTGTATAGATCAATGGTTGGAGGACCACAATATCTGACTCACACTAGACCAGATATTGCTAATGCTATTGGAATTATGGCTAGATATCAGGAAGAACCCAAAGAAACATATCTAGCTACTATGAAAAGGATACTGAGGCATCTAAGAGGAACCATAGACTATGGTTTATGGTATGATAGAAATGATAACTTTGAACTTCATGCTTATACTAATGTTGATTGGGTGGGAAATATTGTTGACAAAAAAAGGACCAGTGGTAGTGCATTTTTCCTTGGGAAAAAGTTGGTTTCTTGGCTAAGCAAGAAACAAGATTGTATAGCACAATCTACTATTGAATCAAAGTATGTTGTTGCTACTATAAACTACACTCATATTGGATGGATAAAACAAATGCTGACAGACATTGCAATAAATTTTAATGAGCCTATGGTTATCCATTATGATAACACTAGTATAGTAAATATGTCAAAGAATTTGGTGATGCACTCTAAAACTAAACACATTTCTATCAAGTATCACTTCTTGAGAGACAAGATGGCAGAAAAGGAAATCAAGCTAGAATATATCAGTACAAAAGAGCAAATTGCAAACATTTTTACAAAGCCACTACTGAAAGATACCTTTGAATATCTCAGAGGTATGCTAGGAGATTAGGCCCCTCCTAGTCAGAACTAAATGATGCAAAGATGCATCAGTCCAGAGGTATTCAGAGCCTTATCATTAACTGGACAAGATGTAGGGATCTACTCCTCAGGGGGAGTGATCGTGGAAGAAATTTTATATGTGAAGGCAGTTGAAGGCTCATGACACCCTTTTCCATTGTTTTCAAAGGGGGAGTGTTTGCTATGAGAAAATCCCCACTGTATGGGGAGATTGTTCAGTTGAAAGACTTTGGATTGATATAACTTTAGGATAAGATTTTCCCATATGTTGACATCAATGCCAAAGGGGGAGATTGTTGGATGTTGCTAATGCATGGGTGGTGGTTGAGACATCTAATATGTTTAATTACTATGTTATTGAATGGGCACTCATACTATTGCCATTTGTGTTTTGTCACTAATGTCAACATATGCTTCTATGAAGGAACCAGATTGGTAATCAGAGTGTACAGACACTGTACGAATGTTTCAGGTGTTGCAAAGTTAGATAAAAGTTTAGATGGATGTTGTTATCTTATGTCTACGATCACATCATTAGATGTTTCATATTGAGAGAGTTACAACTATTTTGGTAAAGACTGGTCATTGGACTGTGACAGTGAGAATTGACAGAGTTAGTCTCTGGGTTTTTGGTATATCTTTCAGAGGATTCGGATTCAAGGTATGCGAGCTTGAAGGATGATAGAAAGGATGATCATGAATTTTCATTGGTTAGTGCAAGTTACGGAATGATTGGTGATGTCATATGTGGTGTGTGTCCTGACGATGGTTTATTTTGAAGCTGACTTAGGGAATGAAGCGTGTGTTTTGTTTGGCAAGCATAAATTAAGGATGTCGGTCCTTAATTATTGTAATGTAAAAATTATAGACTTGTTCTAGATACCGTGTATATCTTAGCAAGGGTTTATGTAATTATTTGTAAATAGGAAAGCCTCATGGGCTGACCTGATATTGGTAAATTGTAATAAGGTATAAATAAAAGGTCTTTTCTTTGGAAAAGACATGGATGGAATACTGATAATATAAAGTGAGAAAAGCTGCAAGCTTGTGTTTGTTGTATGTAGAGCAGAGGTTTACTGGTGGACTTCATTGGAACTAATCAAGCAAAGACAGTTGCTGGAAAACCATTCAAAAAATTTTGTATTTCTTGATATACACCTGTTGCGAACTAGTGAGTTTTGAAGGTGGATTTAACCTTCTTTGGGCAGTGAGCCCTCTCTTTGTTCTTGACTCCTAACAGGGTCTATCCTCTAACAAGGACTATGTACTGTAATGTTTCAGTAAGCTCCTAATAGGGATATATCTTCTAACAAGGATTACTATACTCTCAATACATCATTTGTGGGTGCTAATTCCCACCGAGGTTTTTACCTTTAACAAGGTTTCCCCGAAACCAAAATATTGTGTTATTGTGTTGGTATTCATTGTGTTCATTGGATCTAATATTGTGGAGCTTAAAGTTTAAAGTTTAATATTTTGTTATACAAATGATTCACCCCCCTCTCAGTTGTATTATGGACTAATATTCTTAACATTTTTAAAGAACTTCACAAAGGGAGAGGGTTCCACCAATCCATTTGGTCACCCAAATCTTGAAGACAAACCATGCAATCAGAGATTGCTTAAAACCCTCCCAAAACGCCTATTTTTTGTTAGGGGATTGTATGGAAAGATGAAACCCTAAAACCTCCAAAATCCTTGAGAGGTTGGGTATTGAAATAAGAATCCACAATTGGGTTACAGGGTTCTTTGGAAGTAATTAGGAGAAAAGCCCTATTTTCTGGGAATAGGATGCCTAATTGGGGCTCTTCCTTGTAGCCCTATTTTAGGAAGGATCTATGAGACCGGTAAGAAATAGAAGGGAAGTAAGATCTTGAAGAGCTCAAAATTAACTAAACAAGACATATTCAATAACCTCCTCACCTTAGCAAGAGTCCATGTTAGTTTGGAGGTGGTGAACCCTTAAAGGGCATTGAGGGTCAATGAGAGCATGAAGGAAGGAAAGCACCAAGAACTTTTTTTGTCTTGGTAAGTGTTACTTGGTAGTTGGGTTGGATAAGTAGACCATGGGATTGGACCTCAAGAGAGATCCTATAGGTTATTTGGTGTCAGTAGAGAACACCTCAAGGTCACTAGTGAGACATAGGCAAGAGCTTGTGATTGACTCTCCCAACCTCCCTATCACTAATGGGGATCATGGTTGGGGATTTAATTGTACTCCATTATGTCCTTACTCTTCTTGGATTGAGTGTTCAACATATGTAAGTCTATGATGAATGTGAGACAACTAAGGAAACCGAATTCTATATTTTTTGGTTTTTTTGATATGGGATGATAATGCAAACTAGGAATGAATAGTTAAATATGACATCTAAGGTGTAAGTACCTTACCCTAAGAGAAATTCTAGAAAATTTGAAGGTAAACCCTCTAAGGAAAGACCCAAGTGATAATGAGGACTATCCTGACACCAAAAGGTAGGACAAAAGTGATAAATTTTGGCAATAGTGTTTGTCTAAGACAAATATTAACCAAAATGACAAGATGCATTTGCTTAGGCTAGTAGATAAAGATAGTGTTGATGATATCAAGATAAAATGTAACACCACTATAGGAATTTCATAGGAAAATGGACCCTCTAATTTGAAAAATGACTATAGGAAGTGTAATATTTACTCCTAAGATATGTGGCTTTTGTATGCAGGTTTGCAAGTATCGGGCATCGACTTCCCTAAATTGTCAGGATGAGCTTGCCCTATCGCAATATCTCAAATGGTAAGAGAGGGGAGATAACACAGGTCTAAATCCTAACCTAAGCCATATTATTGTCCTGAAATAGTGGACAAGATTCTGTTATTCCTACCATTTCTAAACTCATCCAGTTGACATGAGTTTATATCCTTGTTCTTGAGTATGAATGTGGGTCCTTAGGTATTTTTTATTCTTTTGATTTTGGTGGTTGGTGTGTTTTCTATATTTAGATTATTTAATTTGATTAAATGGTGAAATTTTAAATAAATTAGATCTGTGCTATTTTTAGCTATTTGTATGAGAGATTATTTAATTAATTGAAAAATAATTAAATGTGATTTTTAAGTTTAGTTTATTATGTGGTAGAAGTATTTAATTAATGAGGATTAATTAAATATCTTCACCTTAGAATTATTTAATTGTAAATTTAACCTTTGTTCAATTGAAATGTAGTTATTAATTTAAAAATTAATTTAGCATGTGGAAATTATTTTAGAGTAAATATTTTATTTTTAATTAATTGAATGCATTAAAGTTGCACAATCAGAATTGATTAAATTAAATTAAAGGTATTAGTTAAATTGTGGTTAAGTGTTTTCAACAAAAGGCAAAGTGGAGGAGAGACTTGAGTTCAACTAAAATTGAACTGCAAATCAAAGTCTAAATTTATGCAAAGCCTTTTGGTGGAGTTGAGTTCCAAACCCTGGCATGTGGAATGGGAATTCCTACATATTGGAGATTTGGCCATAATTTTGAGGAGGGAGGTTGAGGAATTTTGGCAGCAGGTTGAAGGATTTTGGTGGAGAATCTGATTTTGGGAAAAGCTTGAAAGTTTGGAATTTGTCTTCAGATCTAGTCTTCGTTCAAATATTTTCTTCGGTGTTTGAGGTACGGTTTGATTTTCTTTATGATTATGTTGTTTTGCAATTTGAAAAGACTTTTTTCTTTGTGCCTATTGTATTTTCCTGTCTGGATCTTTATTCTACGAACCTTCTCTCTCTTCCTACTGCATGCAATCATTGTTTTCATATTTTGGGTGATTGGATTTCATTAAAGTAGAATTTTGTGCCATCTTGGTTGAATTGATATTAATTGATATCTTTGAGAAAATTTGAATCAATGAAAAACCCTAGATTTGGAAAATAGGGTTTGTAAACATATATCATTGATTGGGAATTTGATATATTTTATTTATACAATTAATCCTGGGTTCCCTGTTGGGGCATTACACTTGGTATTAGAGCCTGAGTTTCTATATTGGGAACTCTGGGAAGTTGCGTGCCCATTAGATGTTTAAACTATCAAAACTTGAAAAATAAACTTAGACATATGACTCTTTTGTATTTCAAACAATTTCTTATGAACCTATAGGTTTGATATTAAACTTGTGTGTGTGGATTGGATTTTATTGGAGTGTTGCATTAACTAGGTTTGCATGAACCTCATACATTATTATTTGATGTAAATATGAATGTGTTCCTTATGCAATTGATTACTAGATGATCTATTTGAATTATTAATGAATGATTTATCAATGTGGTTTTTGGTTTATTCCTAAACCAAAATTACATTGTCCTTAATGACTGTATATCATGTTATTATTTTATGGCTTATTTTCAGATGTTGTGTTTTGTTTTAGTAAACGCTTCATGCTTGAGGGATGCATATCCTTATCTATTTATAGGCTTCCAGGAGTAAGCCTAATACTAGGGGAGGTGGATGTAATACCCCTCCCATAGTTTGATTTTCTATATGTTATGGTTATTTTAAGATGATGATTTATATGCTAGGAAATCATTAATGCTTATAGTTTTATTGACCCCATACTTGCATGTGTATGGCTGGCGTGCGTGTTTTGTATTTTTTTTTGATGTGCTTGATGTGGTTGAGGGACGGAGTTGAAGTTACTTGCTTGCAAGATCCACATGATCGATCGATCCCTACCATTGTCTATTATATTTATATATGTATGTACATGCGGGTTTTGTATCCAGGTTTGAAGGTACCGGACATCGAATTCCCTAAATTGTCAGGATGAGCGTGCCCTATCGCAATTTCTCAAATGGTAAGAGAGGGGAGATAACACAGGTCCAAATCCTAACCTAAGCCACATTATTGTCCTTAAATAGTGGACAAAATTATGTTATTCCTACCCTTTCTAAACTCATCCAGTTGACGTGAGTTTATATCCGTGTTCTTGAGTATGAATATGGGTCCTTAGGTCTTTTTTATTCTTTTGATTTTGGTGGTTGGCGCGTTTTCTATATTTAGATTATTTAATTTGATTAAATGGTACAATTTTAAATAAATTAGATCTTTGCTATTTTTAGCTATTTGTATGAGAGATTGTTTAATTAATTGAAAATTAATTAAATGTGATTGTTAAGTTTAGTTTATTATGTGGTAGAAGTATTTAATTAATGAGGATTAATTAAATATCTTCACCTTAGAATTATTTAATTGTAAATTTAATCTTTGTTCAATTGAAATATATTTATTAATTTAAAAATTAATTTAGCATGTGGAAATTATTTTAGAGTAAATGTTTTATTTTTAATTAATTGAATGCATTAAAGTTGCACAATCAGAATTGATTAAATTAAATTAAAGGTATTAGTTAAATTGTGGTTAAGTGTTTTCAACAAAAGGCAAAGTGGAGGAGAGACTTGAGTTCAATTGAAATTGAACTGCAAATCGAAGTCTAAATTTATGCAAAGCCTTTTGGTGGAGTTGAGTTCCAAACCCTGGCATGTGGAATGGGAATTCCTACATGTTGGAGATTTGGGCATAATTTTGAGGAGGGAGGTTGAGGAATTTTGGTAGGCAGGTTGAAGGATTTTGGTGGAGAATCTGATTTTGGGAAAAGCTTGAAAGTTTGGAATTTGTCTTCAGATTTGGTCTTCGTTCGAATATTTTCTTTGGTGTTTGAGGTAGGGTTTAATTTTCTTTATGATAATGTTGTTTTGCATTTTGAAAAGAGTATTTTCTTCGTGCCTGTTGTATTTGTCTATCTGGATCTTTATTCTACGAACCTTCTCTCTCTTCCTACTGCATGCAATCATTGTTTTCATATTTTGGGTGATTGGATTTCATTAAAGTAGAATTTTGTGCAATCTTGGTTGAATTGATATTAATTGATATCTTTGAGAAAATTTGAATCAATGGAAAACCCTAGATTTGGAAAACAGGGCTTGTAGACGTATATCATTGATTGGGAATTTGATATATTTGATTTATACAATTAATCCTAGGTTCTTTGGCGATGCATTACACCCAAGGGTACTGTCGCACGTCAATCCCCATGGGGGTTGTCGTGCGACAGTACCCAAGGGGTACTGACACACGGTACTGGGTGGGGCCCACAGGTCCCCCAAAGAGCTTTGAAGATTTTTTTTTAAATATAAAATAATAAAGTTTATTTTTATTTTTTATTAATGTTTTTGTTTAAAAAAAAAGAGATACAGTATTTTTTGTTATTAAAAGGATTTGTATTTTTTATTATTAATAGTAAAGTTATTTTTTATATATGATTTTAAATGGTTTAATATAATTTGTATTTTTATTATCATTAAAAAATAAATTTGTTTTTATAAATTCTGGGATTTTATTTTGGTTTGTTATATTATGAGGGGTGCATGTAATTTTGTACCTTAATATGGTGACTTATATTTTATATTTAGGTTATAAAATATAAGTAATATAATATAGTTCATTTATAATTATTTATTTAGTTTAAATTGTAAAGATTATTTTGGGGATCAATTATTCCAATTTCATGACGTTTTATTTAATGTTTATTTTAATTAAAGCTAAAATTTAATTGAGATAATGGAAAGGGTAATTATAGTTATATTGTTGCCTTGTTACAAGTGTTTAAATTTTAAATGATGTGTAGACATTATTTTATTTAAAATGTGGTTTACTATTTTGAATTGCATGAATTTATATGCACATGTTTTGAGATTGAGGCCTTCTTACTAAGATTATGTATGGCGGGATCAAACTTTAAATCTGGTTGTTTGGATTAGTTAAGTTTTGCTTCATGATGTTATCATTTTGATTTGAGTCAAATGTGGATGTAATTAATCTATTTTAATTAAATCTTGTTTAGTCTTTTATTACCCTATGTGGTGGTTTTAAGGGGTTAGAATTGTCAACCAGTGGGAATGTAAACCAGAGGCGGGAATAGGATATTTTGTTTATCATGTTTGTCTTCCTTGTGTACTTGATTGTATCGATTGATTTGGCCCAACCTTATGTGAAGAATTGTTCTATGATTCTCTTATGTGATGTTTTGTATAACTATGTTTTTCTTCATATTCTATATAGGGGAATATGGTGTTGACTTTTAATGTCCTATCCATGGATCAGGTGTATATTTATTATGGATACTTGTAGAGTGTCTTGTGTTGTTATGGTTAGAGACCTATTGCCTGTTCCTGTTGTTTTGTGGAACAGTCTTGAGGGACATTATTATTATATTGTGATGTTATGTGGGATCTATGAACCTAGGGTAGGTTACCTAGATGTGTAGTTGGGGGTGGCTTGCAATAAGCATTGGGGCCTGAAAGTGGCTACCAAGATCACTTATTGTAAGTAATCTTAATCAAGTGATAATTAATGTCATTGGGGGTATCAAAATGAACTTAATAAGATGTGTTTCCTCACCCATGCTTGAGTGCTAGTATAGACTAAGATGGAGGATGAGATGATGTTTTCCACCTTGAGAAGTGTTTGTCTAGCATAGTTAATGGCTTTGTCTATATGAGAAGTCATTGATACCGTGTATGGTCACTTGAGTGTCAGGGTCCAGAGAAACTACCAAGATGAAACTTAAGGGTTAGACGTACATGATAAAACCTTCCTATACACAATCTAATTATCCTACATGTGTCAGTTGCATCTAGATTAGTGAGTCTTACCTATCGTTATTTTTTGTATACCTAGAGTTAGAGAGCTTTCAGGATCTCTTCCTTAGCTTGTTTTTGTTGATGTTTGTTTTCCGAGCGGGATATGTTGTTATCTCCTTAGCATGGTGGGAGTGGACCATTTAGGTTCCACAAGGTCAGGTGGTAGTGATTCTTTTACCATTTGAGATTTCAACATTCATGTACTAGTGTTGTATGATCCCTGTGGCAGTTGATTCTTCTTGTTCTTCTTTGGTGGAGATGTGTTCTTATCTTCTTATTCTATGTGGCCTTGTATCATTTTTCCAGTTATTCAGGAGATATCATGTTGTACTTCATTTTGGTTATTGTATTACATACCCTGTGACATGTGCAGTGGATGTAGGTTATTATGGATACCTTATGGTACCAGTTGTATTTATGCTACCTTTTATATGATGTTGTAGTTATCATTCCTTTTTTCACGTGAGATTTGTAATTATATCTAATCTAAATTAATTAATTAATGTTTACGTAATCTACATCAAGGAACTCTTGAGAGTTGTAATCTATGTGATTTGTAATTTATATTGTATTGCTTTCACATTGTACAACATTATTGTTATTATTTGTTAACACTTAAGGAAAAAAATAATTTTGTAAACTTAGTTGCATGTTTAGGTTAAGTTCTCCTGGGTTCCCTGGCAGGGCATTACTTGCCATACAACTAGAGCTAAAAATCCCTTGAAGGTGCTTGTGCTATCTCCTTTTCCAGGTATTTTTTTCGTGTTAATGAAGATCTCTTTTGCAACACAATATCCCTAGGACATATATGATGGGAATTTGGGGGGGAGATTTTTTTCAGCCTCTCCTTGCACTATAATAAGACAAATGTTCAGAGGTAAATCACGTGGCCTCTAATTAACAAGTTGTAGTAAATTATGTGGAGTCTCCCTAATCGGTTTGTATGTGTGTGACTCACTTAAGAGCCTAGTTGACCATGTTGGTTGCCTAGGGATACTTCACTCAGACTAGACTATCATCAACACACATTACTCATGATTGAGGAGATAAGACCAAAGTTTACTTAGAGTCTTATTTATATACTCACCAAAAGTATTTTCTAGTTTGAGGTTGTCCTCTATAATGGGTTAATCGAACCCTCTAGATAGGCCTCTTTGAAATAAAAATAGTTTTTAATCTAATAGATTGCACAAGCGTACCAAGAACTCTAAACACCAGGTTAATCATATTAAGCACCAATAGTCAAATGTGAACTAAGCTATCATCCATACAAGAACATGAGTTCAATTTTAAGCCCAAACCAAATGAGATTTTTTTTGCCCAATTTTAGATGCACCAAAGTCCAAATGTATTTTTCCTTGTTTGATTTTATTGCACCAATCTCAAATGTTCTTTCTCTTGTTCAATTTTTAACCACGTGTCAATTTTAAGCACTAAAAAAAAAGTATGAGTTTGTGATGTTTCAGTATGAATATTTGTTTTGAAGAATCAAAGTGAAAGATGAATTGATTTTAGATTAACAAGATTAAAATTTTCTTCCAAGCCACATGCTAAAAATAAAAGTTAGTACCGAAAAAAAACTAGCAATTAGTTTTGGAATTCTTTGATAGAAATAAGGTTAATGTCACGATAATTAAATTTTTCATAAATTCTCCATACCTTGTATACATAGATGTTAATCACTCCTCTTATTTCTACCTCTTACGCATTGATTCATTGTATCTTAGCTAGTATCTTGTTCTGTTTTATCTCTCTTTCTCTTCTTCTCTACTTCACGGGTTCCTGAATCTTGAATTTTTTGTGTTTTGATGGTCAAGTGCATTACATCAAGTGTGTATTTTCAACAATGAAAATGTGTCATTTTATAATAAAGAATAATATTTTAGACAAAAGTGAAAGAAATCTTATTTTGTAGTTGTGAAACAATATTTTTTATAAAACAATTATCACTTGCACCTGCACACAAAAAGAAAAGTTTTCAAAGATATATATGTATCATCTTAAAATAGAAGCACTTCCATGATAAGAGCATTTAGCCCTCCGAGTAAGTGGTTTGGGGTCATGTTAAGCACCTTGATCAGGTCTTTGCATGTATTTGTCTTTCTCCCTGCTTTCCACTTCTTCCTGGCACTTGATTTCTTCATTCTAGGTGAAATTAGGGTTAGGATCCTGAGGATTCTCCTTAATTTCCCTCTTCCATGGCTCTATTTTCTAGGTAGGATTTAGAAATAGGTCCTCGTAGCCTTCATCATAGTAATCATAGGATTTTATGTCTATCCCTGACATTTTGTCCTGATCTGATATCATTTTTAGGTTTCTGGGCATCCCTGGGACCTCATGTCTTGATTCTGACTGAATCTGGGCTGAGGGTCAAATTCAAGGTTGATCCTAACTAGGTCAGGATCAAGCTTGAACCTGACTAGGTAAGGATCAAGGTCAAACCTGACTAGGTTAGGTCTAACCTCAATTTTTCCTCCCTCATTCAAATTTTTAGAATCCTGGATTTTCGAGCATCGGGCTTTCGGGATATTTATTTTCCCACCTCCAGGTTGGCCATTTCGGGTTTCAGGATGGTAAATCCTTTAATTGCATTTAATCTAGGTATATTTTCTAAAGTTTAGGACCTAATTGAGATTTAATTCTCCAAGGTGGCCCCTCTAGAGGATTGTGCCCTAGTTCACTATAAAAGGAGGTCTTCCTCTCTCATTTTCACATCTCATCCACAATCAAGCAATTACATCTCAAGCTCTCAAGCATTCAAGCAAGTCTTCAAGTGTTTAAGCATTCATCCATCAAGGAGATCCATTGTTAGCTATTGAAGGATTCAATCTCTTTAGAGCCCCCTTTGATGATCCATCCTTCTACATTCATTCAAGCCTTCTCATATGCAAAGATCAAGTCAAGATTGGTGTTGAAAGATCAAATGCCATTGATTGGAGACATCCTACATTCATCCTACATCCATTGAAGCATTCCTACTTGTGGATTTGAGGATTTGAATCCTCTACAAGGACTTCAACATAAGCGAGGCAAACCCCCCATACAGCAAAAACCCCCATTTTCTTGCAAGTACAGGTGCAAAATTTTAGATCTGAGAGCAAATTTGGATACCCTTTTTGAAAAAATTCTAAGATCTGCAAACAGAATTCAAATCAGACTTTAAATAAAGAATGTAATATTTGACCTTTTATGAGGGTCAAACTCGACTTGAGCTCATCTTGGAGAAAGATTTATGGGTTTTCTCTGTCTTGGCATTTTCAGTCTGGAATAGGTTTCAAAATTGTCCAAAAGTATACACTGACATTAGAATTTGACATTTTCTAGATCTGCCCTAATTTGAGGTTAGTATTTGTATTTCAATTATTCCATATTTCAAGCATAATTACATTCATAGGGAAATATTGGATTTACTCTCTCTCTCTTCCATATTCCTCATAAATTGATTCGATTGTGTATTAACAACCTCTTGGTTGATCAAATTGGATCTCTTCTTTGGAAATTTGGGTTTGAGAATAGATCTCATATTTCCCCCTTTACATCTGAATAGGGGTGAATCCATTTTACCACTATTCATTTTGGTGAACCCGACATACTTACTCTCTTTTCTTTTAGGGAATTGGATGCCTTATTGTGCTTTCCTTTTATCTTGTTAGTATTAGATTTTTCCTGTGTTAGATCTTGCATGCTAATTAGATTTCATATTCATACCTTATGTGTTCTTAGTTTAGTTCATTTTCATTACATTGGTTTATGAGATTTACTACCACTAGTCCTACTTATAATATTCTAATTAGAAGAAGTTGTGACTCATGGGTGCCTTTGATCCTAAATCTTCCTCTCCTTTCCTTAGGATCCTGGATGATAACTTGATTCTTCATGATTCCAATCCTACTATGGATCAAAACTCTTCTCACTCATCCCATGATGAGGATGATGCTTTAAGAGTTCCTCCTGAGAAAGTCCAAAAACTTTCCACTGAACTTGATAAAATGGGTAGTCGGCTTCTTCGAGAGAACCATAATCAAGATTCCATTCAAGCTATAGAGGCTCTTAAGAAAGTTCTCCATGATAGTGATCAAGGTGTTAACCTCTTGCATGGTATTACTCACCTTGTGCATTCAAATGTTAAACCTTTAGTTCAAGAAGCTCAAGATTTAGGGTTGATTCCTCCTATCACTAGTGTTGAACCTCCTTCTAATCCTTTACCTAGTATTCCTACCTATACTCCTCCTTTGGTGACTGTGACATTTCCCTCTATTCCTATGAGTGTTCCTCCTATGTCCCTTCCTACATCACAACCTTCATATCATAATGTTCCTTTCACTTATTCCAATCCACTTCCAACTGTAGTTCCTAGTGTTCCTCCAGTTGTGTCTTATATTCCTGCAGCTTCTTACACTTTACCTAGTGTGTCTAATGTTGCTACTCCTATTTCCTCTAATGATTTAACAATCATTATTTTGGCTCAAACTGTATCATCCTTGTAACAACAACTTGCTTCCTTAACTCAAAACAAGTTTAGTATTCCTACATGTGACATGGGAAGTCCCTTGTCCCAAGACATCATTCGTACTCTTGTTCCTCAGCAAGGTGAGATACCTCATCTTGAGAATTATAATGGAAAAGGAGATCTTGTTCATCATGTTAAAACATTCCAAATCCTTTGTAGTGATTATGCTCATGACCATAGGATTTTAGCCAAACTGTTTGCTAGGACCTTCCATGACAAGGCCTTACAATGGTATTGTTCCTTGCCTCCTTATTCTATTGATTCCTTTCCTCAACTTGCTAATGCCTTTATTCAACAATTTCAAAACAACATTGGCCTGCAAGTGTCTTTGATTGATTTGATGCATTGTAAACAAAGTGCTAAGGAAAAATTGACTGAATTTATTGGTAGATTTAAGCATTTGTATGCTTAGATTTCCTATCATGTTCTTGATATTGATATTCAATGTATGTTTATTTCAAATTTGCAAAAGGATATTAGAGATAAGATTCTGCTTACTGAATTTACCTCTTTTCAACAACTTTGTGTAGCACTTCATCATTATCAATTACAAGTGAGTCAATTTGAGAGCAACACTCCAATGGCTCCTGTTCCAGTTGATAAGAGTGATGTTGCTCCCAATCCAAACAAATTTAAAAAATTCAACAACTATGTCAAGATAAACAAACAAGTGAATGCAGTTGCTGATCAAGTTGTTGTTGCATCTCACAATGCCACTTCTGCATCCACTGCTTTTCAATTAAATCATGCGTTTACTCCTCTTTTTTAATCTTTAAATGCTATTATGAATAGGTTGTTAGCTGCTAATATGATTACTTTACCTCCTATTCAACCTTTGTTACCTACTACGATTTCATCTAAATCTTTTGATCAAAATGCTTTTTGTCAATATCATCATCAGAATGGTCATGATACTGAGAAATGTTATTCTTTAAAACATAAAGTTCAAGATCTAATTGATTCTAAGGCTTTATCTGTTGATAATCTGGATAGTAGTGGGAATAAATTTCTCTCTTCCTCCTAATCAAAACTTTCAAATCTATACGAACCCTTTACCTACACATGATACTAATACTATTGCTCAACCATCTGCTATGGAAATTATGTATGATTCAAAGAAGGATGATCTCAATCATGTTGTTAATCAAGTGGAGCATGTTGATCAATCTGTATCTCCACCTCAACCTCAACTTCAATCTCAATCTCAACCAAAACCTAAATCTAAAATGAAAACTCAACCTAAACCTCGACAACAATTTAAGAATAAAAGACCTCAGGAACTTTTGATTACCTTTGATGATTCTGAGACTATTAAAGCTCCTGATGGTCCCCTTTACATTGCTGCTAGGATTGCTCAGAAACCTACTCGTGGTTGTCTTGTTGATCCTACATCCTTAGTCAATGTTATCACTGAAGAAAATCTTTTTATGAAAAGCTTACAATGTGACTTTTATGATACATCGGATGTGTTCATTCAAACTTGCAATGGTTTTCTTTATCCATCATTTGGTTCTATTACTTTACCAGTTGAACATTGTGGAAAAATTGTGAACACTACCTTTGTTGTTGTTCCTACTTTTGATCAATTTCAAGTTAAGCTAGGTTTGCCTTGGTTAACTGCCATGCATGTTGTTGCTTCACCTATCCATAAGTGTCTTAAGTTCATTCATGATGAAGAAGTGAAGATGATTAATCATAGTTTATATCAACCTTCTAGGCCTAGAGATTGTGCTGCTCTGGATTTCTTTTGGCCTTCATTACCTAATTCATGTCCTCCTCAACTTGATAATATTTTTTGATCATATCAATCTTATAAACATCATAAAATTATTGAATTAAGTTCACCTCCTAGGGATCTTAATCATGGTCTTTTATCTACACCCTCGATACCTCCTTTAACTATGACTTCTAGCTCTGTTAATCAAGTTCCTTCTACCAAACCTATCAAAGATCCTGTGATTGTTTCTCCTATGGTTAATAATCCTATTGATCTTCCTAAAGAACCTGTGAAGGATCTTATGATTGTTCCTCCTAGTTCTCAACTTATTTCAAATAAATCAAAATGAAACCGATTTGCTAATGAACGTCATAAAAAGCGTCATGCTCATGCTAAAGCTCAAAGATCTACCTTCTACGAATAAATCTATGCATAATATGGTAGAATAGATTATTACTAATAATGATGTTCACATGCATGATTATGATGATTCTATTCGTATCTTAGATCCTATTTTGATTAATTTGGATGAAGAAGATACTCTTGATGATATTGATGATGTTAATGATGAATATGAAACTATTGACATTGACATTGATTTACCTAATATGCTTTCATCACAATTAACTCTTACACCTAGTGTCAAACATTGTGATTCTCAAGAGGATCCTTGTTTGGAACTGACTATCATCCCTACTGTGTTGGATATAGTCCCTCTTGCGAGTTACCCACCTTCCCTAAATGATATACAATGAGATGGGGAAAGTAGGCAGCACACTTGATCGGCTTGTCCTTTGTGGTAGCTTTGTTGTGTGTTTTCCTATTGTACTATGCTTCTCCTGTAATGTGTTTGCTAAATGTTGTTAAATTCTTTTATATGATCCTTTTTACTCAGTTGGTGCAAGGTGATAAAGGAATCAAAAATGTTGTTCAATGTTGTGTTGTAATTGTGCTATTGTTCGTAAATGTTTCCTTGTGTAATCTGCTTGGGTTTGAGATATGGTAGCACTAATTCTTTTTGGTCTCCATGTCATGGTCCGAAAAGATTCTCCTTCGTATATCTTATGTGATCTTTCCTCCTTTGTGATTGTAGTTCTACTTTCTTTGGGGAATGATGTCAATTCATTTTCAATAATATCATATATATATATATATTATCTTATGATCATAATGACCCCATAGTAGGTAGATCCCTTATGTGTTCTTTGTATGTTTCTATGATATTTCCCTTGATTTGTCTTCGTCTGGGGGCATCTCAACGTGGAAACGTAATCAGTGGAGTTGTTTATGTTTTTGTTAAAGCCATTGCTCTTGTTAAAGTGTTAGCAATGACTTTAATGTGGGGGCATACGCTCTGCTCACCTGTCGCACACACACACTTTTAAATACACACATATTTTTCAAGATACTTTTTCCCTTTTTGGATTAGTAATTAATCCTTAAAGCATGGGTTTATATTTTAGGATCTCTTGATCCCTCCAGTTTCAAATACACATATATTTTGATCCCTTAAGGTCAGAAGTGTCCTTAAGACTAGATCTCTTTTGTTTTTTTTGGTTTTATTCTTATGGAATAGAATATTCTTAAGGATGAATCCTTGATGGGTTGACTAGTGAGTAGCCACATTCACTAGGCGGTTCAATTCAATCTTTCCAGTTGCACCATTTTCCTGTGTGGTTCACAATGGGACATAAGTTCTCATTGGGCGAGGTAATCACACCTTCTTTCTCTCTCTAGAGATGTCTCTCTTATTGTGATCTAGGAGTCAACGAAGACTTGAGTCCCTGGGGGCTTAAGGTTTCTCTTTGTCCCTTGGATTACAATAAGATTATCTTTTCATTATGATCTCCTTTACCAAGAGTTTTCATCGAGTCCATACTCTTGCTAAAGTGGGGGCTTAATGTATCATCTTAAAATGGAAGCACTTCCATGATAAGAGAATTTCGCCCTCTGAGTAAGTGGTTTGGGGTCATGTTAAGAACCTTGATCGGGTCTTTGCATGTATTTGGCTTTCTCCCCACTTTCCACTTCTTCCTGGCACTTGATTTCTTCATTCTAGGTGAAATTAGGGTTAGGATCCTGAGGATTCTCCTTAATTTCCCTCTTCCATGGCTCTATTTTCTAGGTAGGATTTAGAAATAGGTCCTCTTGGCCTTCATCATAGTAATCATAGGATTTTATGTCTATCCCTAACATTTTGTCCTGATCTGATATCATTTCTAGGTTTATGGGCATCCCCGAGACCTCTTGTCTTGATTCTGACTGAATCTGGGCCGAGGGTCAAATTTGAGGTTGATCCTAACTAGGTCAAGATCAAGGTCAAACCTGACTAGGTCAGGTCCAACCTTGATTTTGCCCCCCTCATTCAAATTTCCAGAATCCTAGATTTTCGGGCATCGGGCTTTCGGGATATTTATTTTCCCGCCTTCGGGTTGGCCATTTCGGGTTTCAGGATGGTAAATCCTTTAATTTCATTTAATCTAGGTATATTTTCTAAAGGTTAGGACCTAATTGAGATTTAATTCTCCAAGGTGGCCCCTCTAGAGGATTGTGCCCTAGTTCACTATAAAAGGAGGCCTTCCTCTCTCTTTTCACATCTCATCCACAATCAAGCAATTACATCTCAAGCTCTCAAGCTATCAAGCATTCAAGCAAGTCTTCAAGCATTCAAGTGTTCAAGCATTCATCCATCAAGGAGATCCATTGTTAGCTATTGAAATATTCAATCTCTTTGGAGCTCCCTTTGATGATCCATCCTTCTACATTCATTCAAGCCTTCTCATATGCAAAGATCAAGTCAAGATTGGTGTTGAAAGATCAAATGTCATTGATTGGAGACATCCTACATTCATCCTACATCCATTGAAGCATTCCTACTTGTGGATTTGAGGATTTAAATCCTCTACAAGGACTTCAACATAAGCGAGGCAAACCCCCCATACAACAAAAACCCCCATTTTCTTGCAAGTACAGGTGCGAAATTTCAGATCTGAGAGCGAATTTGGATACCCTTTTCAGAAAACTTTTGAGATCTACGAACAAAATTCAAATCAGACTTCAAATAAAGAATGTTGTATTTGACCTTTTATGAGGGTCAAACCCGACCTGAGCTCATCTTGGAGAAAGATTTCTGGGTTTTCTCTGTCTCGACATTTCCAATCTGAAATAGGTTTCAAAATTATTCGAAAGTATACACTGACATCAGAATTTGACATTTTCCAGATCTTCCCTAATTTGAGGTTAGTATTTGTATTTCAATTATTCCATATTTCAAGCATAATTACATTCATAGGGAAATATTGGATTTACTCTCTCTCTCTCTTCCATATTCCTCGTAAATTGATTCGATTGTGTATTAACCTCTTGGTTGATCAAATTGGATCTCTTCTTTGGAAATTTGGGTTTGAGAATAGATCTCATATTTCTCCCTTTACATCTGAATAGGGGTGAATCCATTTTACCACTATTCAATATATATATATATATATATATATATATATATATATATATATATATATATATATATATATATATATATATATATATATATATATATATATATATATATATATATATATATATATATATATATATATATATATATATATATATATATATATATATATATATATATATATATATATTTCTCATAAAAATTAAAATAATAGAGAATAGACCCCCTGTAGAATTTCAAGACCTTTCCAAAAACATAAATTTTTCACAAAGAAATATTGATTTGTGTCCAGAAATAATTTTTTATGAAATCCCATAAAAAAATTATAATTTTTTTTTAAAATATATTAAAAATCTAAAATTTGGACTGTATTTTCCTTATGTCAAAAATAACCTATAAAAATGATTTCAAAGCATAATTCTTTATTTTGTTTCTCATGGACCCATTTTATCAAAATAAACCAGTTTTAATAGATCTATTTTTTTTGCAAATATTTTTCAACAAAATTAAAATTACAGAGAATGGACCCCTTTAAAATTTCAAGACCTTTCCAAAAATGTAATTTTTTTAAAGAAATGCGTTGATTTGTGCCCAAAATTGATTTCATTATGAAATATCATAAGAAAATTATAATAAAAAAATCTAGATTTTGGATAGTAGCCTCCTTATAGTGCAAACTTGCAAAAAAATTCCAATAGGTTTGAAAGATATGACCAAATTTCACATTGGGTTCACCATTTTGTAATCAAGTAATAGGAGATCAAAGAAAGTTGCAATAACATAAGAGATCTCAACCACAAAGAGATTTATTAGTGCAATTAGTATTCCCAATTAAAAAAAAGAATGCAAGATAAACAATAAGCATAAACGTCATACATAACGAAATCAATTTAAGAACATGAATATGAAAACCATATGAAATCCTTCCTTGGTGTTCTCCTTCTCATGAAATGTGGGCTCTCAGAATTGAGCTCAAGATTGTGCCAACATAAGAATTCAAATTAATTGTGGTTTTTTAAAATATGAGAAAAGACTCTCTATTTATAAGATTTTAGGGATTTCAACCAAGAATCCATGATTGAAATGTTGATTGATTGTGATTGAGGAGTTGAAATTAGATTGAGTGGGAGTTCAACTCTATTTGAATACCTTGATTGGGGGATTGACTGATCTGTCAACAAATAGATTGGATATATGACTTGAATGGACTGGTGAGATAAAAGAATAGATCGGTGAGTTATTTGATTGCATAGATGAGTCAACTGATTGCATGGATTAGAAGATTGAATTGATGGAAGACTTAACTAATTGGTGGGGGATGAATTAACAATGTGGATTGAATATTTAGGAGAGGTAATTATGGAGTGAAGAGTTGTGAATTAAAAGCTAACTCAAAGTGAGTGTGAGTTAGGATTTAGGAGGATAATTATGATTTAAATAGATAAAATATTATTTATTTACACATGTGGAGATATTTAATAATTTTTTTAGGTGTGAAATGTATACTAATGAATCTAACTATATAAAATATGTGAGATGAGTTCATTAATTAACCATTCCAACACTAAACATTCGAAATACAAGAGAAAGATGGGCTTCCAAACATAACTCTCAATATAACCCAAGTTAGATTAGAAAAACCCAAGAAGATGAATGAATGCCAATGCTAAACCCAAATTATATCAAGGAAGTATGAAAACAAGTTCTCTTTCATTCAATGTAGGATTTGATTAAAGATGTGTAAACACAAATGTGAAATTGAACCGATTGATTTAATGAGAAAAGTAAGATAGGTCTAGATGTTAAGTGTATGCAATCAATCCAATTAAGATATAAAAATAGGTCTAGACTAAGAAATGAAATGAATGATAGAGTACTCACCTTAAAATGTGTAGAGGAATATGCATTTTTTCCCTGAAAACTACAGATCTAAACCTGTGACAAAACTTCCAATAGCGGATTCGTGATCACAATAGAAAACCCAAAAAATGTTGTTTTTCTCATACCTCTAGGAATAGGTTGACCTAGTGCAACATGATTCAGACACTTTTCCACAAAGTCACCATATTCTCTAGAAACTATGGCAAATTTGACCTAACTTAGTTGGAAATGTCTCAGCAAGTAGTTTCCAGATCTATGGTTGTAATTCTGATATTGTGCTCCTACACATAGAAAAGCTTGTTTGGGGTTTGGGTGGATGAAGGCTTGCCTTGGTCAAGCCTTAGATTGAGGAATCAACCTTTAAATTGAAATTTAAATATGTAAAGGAAACAAGACAAATGTAATTATTCACCTTTCTTGTAGAAATGCTTGTCAATAAGGCTCTTGTAATGCTTGTATGTTGTAGATGTTGAATTTGCAATGACGGATATAGGAAATCTCCACAAATGCAATGTATATACCAAAACTACATCATGGAACCATAGATGTATATGTGCATCAATGAATAATATGATTAATTCCTCAATGTAAATATCCTCCCTCGATGGCCAACAAAATGCTCAATCTTGAAGAGGAAATGCTCACAAAGGATCCTTGAATCTTGAATGTTTGATGAATGCTTGAATGCTCAAACTTGCTTGTGTGATTGATGGATCTCTAATGGATGTAAAATGAATGTCCATAGATGATAATAAATGTTGATGGATGTCAAAATTACATTCCTAGGCTTCCTTTTATACTAGTTTTTGGGTGGGAAAACAAAGCAAGACGACGAGGTCACCGAATTTTCCAATTTAATTCCCCAAGACAATACTAGCCTCGAGATTTAAAGTCCTCAGGGAACAAGTCAACTTAGTCAACCTATTCCAAGGTTGGCCCATAGGGAGCCATCCCTAAGGTCTCAGAGATTGCACAATTGAAAGTGGAAGATATGGGATAGAATAAGAGAAAAGGGGGATCAAGCAGAAATCCATCCATGGTCCATAGAGTTAGTAAAGGATAGGAACTAAAAGGTCTTAAATAATGAGTGCATCCATTTTAAGATAGTACATTTAGCCCCAACTTTAGTGGAAGTATGAGTTACCTCAAAATCACGGTAAAGTAGATAAAAAAAAGCAAGAGTTGATCTCATCATAACTAAGGAGATGAAGAAACCATAAAGCCCCCAATAGACTTGATTCTTCATCATATCTAGAGCCAAAATAAGACAGATTTCGCTAACAAGAAAGTGTAGCCAACTCACCCAATAAGGTTTCTATTCCTTATTCTAAACTACATAGGAAAAGAGAGGGGGTGCAACAAGAGATGGTGTTGAATGGTCTAGAAAGTGTGTGTGGCATGCTAGTCAACCCATTGAAGATGAATTGAATGGTCTAGCAAGTGTGTGTGACATGCTAGTCAACTCATCAAAATTATTCATCCCCAAGGGAACTTTGTGTCCCAAGAAGAAGAATCGAAAGAAGATCTAGGCATAAGGATGTGTGTGTCCTTAAGGGATCAGAAAGATGATCAGGCTTCCTAGATTGCCAATAGTCCAAAGAAGGATCAAACAACAATCAGGCCTCCCAAACTATTAGTAATCCAAAGAGGGATAAAAAAGAAAGCATCGTGACTCCCAAACTATCATTAGTGCAAAGAGAGATCCAAAAGAATAAAGACCAATCCCCCATGAACTATCAATAGTTCGATAGAGGAAACCAAACTATCAACATACATGTGTGCAAAAGTGAGTGAAGTGTATGCCCCCACATTAAAGTGATTGCAAACACCTTAATGGGATCAATAGCTTTAATGGAAGTGTAGATGCATCCAAGAAGAACATTTCCACTATGAAATTCCCCTAAGATAGAACACTTCAAGGGAAATAAACACATGCCAAAAGAGAGAACACAAAGGGATACACTAACTTTGGGGTCAATATGATCATATGATAATATGTAATATTATATCAAGTATGAAATTTCATCATTCCCGAAAGGAAGTAGAAATAAAACACAATGGAGGGAAATTAATGTAAGAGATACAAAGAAGAGTCTTTTTGGGCTAGAAACATAGAGACCAAAAAGAATTGGTGCTACTATGTCACCAACATCCAAGTAGACTACACAAGGGCACATATACAAACAATATCACATAGAAAACACAACATGTAACAACAAATAGAAGAATATGCACAACATGTTCAATTAATTTATCATCTTGTACCAATAGAGAAACAAGAATCATCTAAAGAGATCTAGACAAAACATATAACAAAGAGCACAACATAGGGGAAAAACACATCATGAACACACAAAGACTACCATGCTAGAGATATCCACTTCAAGCATTCTACATTCCCTCCCCATCTTAGTCTAAAATATTAGGGAAAGTTGAGCAACTTGCAAGAGGAAAAATATCCAACACAGTGGGAACCATCACCAGATCCAAGCAAGGACTCTAGTGGGAGTCACTATGCTCTTCACTACGAGTAAGTGTTAGCTGCATAGAAAGCATGTTAGGAAAATCATAATCCATATCAATATTTTTACATTCATCATCACTAACATGTGCATTAGAATCATCATCATCAAGAGTATCTTTCATATCAAGATTGATATAATCTAAAACACGAACAGAATCATCATGTTTATCCATTTGCATATTGTTATTTGGATTAAATTCCTTCAAAGGGTCAAGCATGGGTTGATCAAAGGAAGGAAAAGGTTGAGATGAAGAAGAAATTTGAGAATCAAGAGCATGAACCTTAGCCTTATCTTGATGGTTCTTGCGACATTGATGAGCTTGTTGATTACGAAAGGTTTCATGAGATAAACTTGAAGGATTAGATTCAACAATCATAGGTTTTGAGGAGGGAATGACTACATCATGAGGAATGATAGGCAGAGGAATAGGTTGGGTAGGTAAGACAATCGTAGGAGTATCAACATTAGGATGGCTAAGCTCAAGAATGTTTTCTACCTTGTATTGTTGATAGGATTAATAAAGTTGATGAGGATGGTTAGGCTTTTTTTTAGGGCAAGATGGCCAAAAGAAATCTATCTCAGCACAATATTGAGGACATGATGGTTTATAAAGAGAATGATTAATGGTGACAACTTCTCCTTCATGAGGAAATTTTATGCACTTATGAATATGAGAGGTACATCTTGCATGGAAGAGAGCCACAAAATACCAAGCTTAGCTTGAAATTGATCGGAAGTAGGAATGAAAACAAAGGTAGTGTGGACAACCTTACTGGAAAGGGTCATAAGAAGATTGATAAAACCTTGAGGATGATAAAGAAAACCATTACAAGTTTGAATCCAAACACTAGATGTATCCTAGGTATCCTTATGCAATCCTTTATTAAAAATATGTTCTTCAGAGATAACATTCACAAAGGAAGAGTGATCAATAAAAACACCATGAGAAGGGATATGAGAAACCTAGCAACAATGTAAAGAGGAGCATTATGTGATTTAAACATATCAGAATGATCAAAGGTGATAGGAGGTGAAGATTTAGGTTCATGTGAAGGTAAAATAAAAGGTTTAGGTTGAGACTCAACATGATTAACCACATGATTAGGTTCTCCTACCTTTTCATCATAAATAATGTTTGTAACAGGAGAAAAAGGTTGATTAATGACATTTGTTGAATGTGAATGTAAGGAGTTGGTATAAATTTGAAAATTATGATTAGAAGGTGCTACAAATTTATTCATACTATTAACCTCAACATCAACATATATAGCAGTGGAATTAATAAGATCTTGAATAACATTCTTCAAAGCATAATACTTTTGAGTATCATGACTAGGTTGACAATGGTATTGAAAAAAAGTATTTTGATCAAATGACTCAGGCATTAGTTTACTAATGTTAATAGGATGAATAGGAGGAAGTTTAAGAATGTTAGAATTATCAACTTCATCATCACCCTAGGTAAAGGTTTAGATAAAGAAGTGTACTTATGATTAGGATGATACACAGAATAAAAAGTTGTCATACCTTTGGATGTAGTAGCCACTTGATCATCAACTATGGTGGTTTACTTATGAATCTTGATGTAGTTTTAAGGCTTAGAGAATTTGTTTTAATAAATGTCGACATCACTCTTATCAACAGTAATAAGAGCCATTGGAGTAGAGCTCTCAAGATGGCTCACTTGTAATCAATAATGGTGAAGCACTGCACAAAGGTGTGAAAAGGAAGTATACTCAGTAAGGAGAATCTTATCTCTAATGTCTTTTTGAAAATTAGAAATAAAAATATGTTGAATATCATGATTAGGTACAAGATAATAAATTTGATCATACAAGTGTTTGAATCTACCAATAAAGTCACTAACTTTTTCTTTAACATTCTTCTTACAACGCATTAAATCAATCAAAGAAATCTAAGGACCAATATTATTTTGAAATTGTTGAATGAAAGCATTAGCAAGCATTTGAAAGGAATTAATAGAATAAGGAGGTAAAGAGAAATACCATTGCAAAGCTTTATCTATAAAGGTACATGTGAACAACTTATCAATGTGCCTATAGTCATGAGAAAAAACACTACATATAGTTTGGAAAGTCCTAACATGAATCACAAGATCACCCTTACCATTATAAGTCTCAAGATGAGGTATATCAATATGTTGCGGGATAACAACACGAATGATATCTAAGGACAGGGGATTAGTAATGTCACATGTAGGAATGTTGTACTTAGATTGAGTGAATTGAGCCACTTGTTGTTGTAAAGTGATGATGGTTTGAACCAAGCTACTAATGGTAGGATTAGAAGATGAAATAGTAGGCATAGACATATTGAATGTACTAGAAAAGTTATAGGAGGCAAAAGGAAAATGTAAGGATCTTGGTGGAGGATTAGAAGGAATGGGAAGAGGATTAGAATATGTAAAAGGAACGACATTGTATGAAGGTAATGAAGAGGGTATGGAGGTAGGAGGAACACTTGAAGGAAGTGAAGGGTTAGGAAGACCAACACTTAGAGGATTAGAGACTTGTGTAGAAGTTTTTCATGATAGGTGGTGCATAGGTAGGAATGCTAGGAAAAGTAGTCAAAATAGGAATAGATGGTTCAATGGTTATGGAAGGAGGAATGTATCCTAACTCTTTAGAACATTCCGTCAAAGGCTTAACATGCATGTTAATAAGGTGTGATATACCATGCAAAATGGATATTTTATTTTCACGTGAGTGATAAGCTTCTTAATAGCCTCAATAGCGGCAACAATATCAAGATTTGGGTCCTCTTGCACAATCCAATTCTCCAATTTATCAAACTCATGAGAGATCTTATCAACTTGAGAAGGAGGAACTCTTAAGACTTCATCTTCATCATGGGAAGAGTGATAAGAGTTATTCTCCATGATATGATTGGGATCTTGAGGGATAATATTAGTATCATCATGGGTCTTAGGAAGTAAAGAGGAATCATGATCAAAAGAACCCATGAGTCTATGAATTATCTTAATGGGAATGCTAGAGGTTGGACTTAGTGTAATAAATCTCATAAAAGAGGAGATTACAAAAGGAAACTCTAATGAGATCTATCCATTCAATTATCAATATAATAAAGAGCATAAAAAGAAAGATCTAACCACACAAATATAGTTAAATCTAACTCCAAAATCAATAAGGAAAAGGGGGAAGGTGTTGGGTTCACCAAAACAAAGTAAACAACCAATGAAAAAAAGGGAAAATAAGGGATCTAACTCCAAGAAAGAGGTATAGGACATTGGGTTCACCAAAATGTTTAATGATGGTGACCACACAAGATAATGCACCAAGATCAAAAGGAAGTTGTAACACATTGGGCTCACCAAAATATTTAGTGAAAGTGAATGCACAAGATAATGCAAAGGGAAATCTAACACCAAAATCAAAAGGAAGTTGTAGGGCATCGAGTTCACCAAAATGTTTAGTGAAGATGAACACACAAGATAAAAATTTAGGTGTGAAATGTATACTAACTAATCTAACAATATAAATTATGTGAGATGATTTCATTAATTAACCATTCCAATACCAAACATTCAAAATATAAGATAAAGAGGGGATTCCAAACATAACTCTCAATATAACCCAAGTTAGATTAGCAAAACCCAAGATGATGAAGGGATGCCAATGATAAACCCAAATTATATCAAGGAAGTACACAAGAAAGTCCTCTTTCACGTAATGTAGGATTTGATTAAAGATGTGTAAACACAAATGTGAAATTGAACCAATTGATTTAATGAGAAAATTAAGATAGATCTAGATGTTAAGTGTATGAAATCAACCCAATTAAGATATGAAAATAAGTCTAGACTAAGGAATGAAATGAATGATAGAGTACTCACCTTAAAATGTGTAGAGGAATATGCCTTTTTTTCCTGAAAACTACAGATCTGAACCTGTGACAAAACTTCCAACAACAAATTCACGATCATAATAGAAAGCCCAAAAAAATGTTGTTTTTCTTAGACCTCTTGGAATAGGTTGACCTGGTGCAACATGTTCCAGACACTTTTCCACAAAGTCACCGTGTTCCCGGGACACTATAGCAAATTTGACCTAACTTATTTGGAAATGTCTCAGCAAGTAGTTTCCAGATATGTGGTTGTAATTATGATATCCTACTCTTGCACATAGAAAAGCTTGTTTTAGGGTTTGGATGGATGAGGGCTTGCCTTTGTCAAGTCCTAGATTGAGGAATCAACCTTTAAATTGAAATGTAAATACATAAAGGAAACATGACAAATGTAAGTATTCACCTTATTTGTAGAAACCCTTGTCAATAAGGATTTTGTAATGCTTGTATGTTGTAGATGTTGAATTTGCAATGACGAATGTAGGAAATCTCCACAAATGCAATGGATCTACCAAAATCACATCATGGAGCCATGGATGTAAATGTGATTCAGTGAAGAAGATGATGAATGCTTTAATGTAAATATCCTCCCTTGATGGCCAATAAAATTCTAGATCTTGAAGAGGAAATGCTCACAAAGATCCTTGAATCTTGAATGTTTGATGTATGCTTGAATGTTCAAACTTGCTCGTGTGATTGTTGGATCTCTAATGGATGTCAAATGAATGCCCATAGATGATAGTAGATGTTAATGGATGTCAAAATGAGATGCCTAGGCTTTCGTTTATACTATTTTTCAGGTGGAAAAATAAAACAAGCCAATGTGGTCACCTAATTTTGTAATTTAATTCCCCGAGACAACACTGGCCCCAAGATTTAAAATCCTCAAGGAATAGGTCAACTTGGTTGACCTGTTCTAGGGTTCTCCCATAGGGAGCCATCCCTGAGGTCTTAGAGACTACATAGTTGAAAGTGGAAGATATGGTATATAACAGGAGAAAAGGGGGATCAGGCATGAATCCATCCATGGTCCATATAGTCGATAAAGGACGGGAGCTAAAAGGTTTTAAATAATGAGTGTGTCCATTTTAAGATGGTACATAAATAAATAATTACTTATTTATTTATGAGAGGAGTTGTTAGTTGTAATTAAATTAATTAAATTTATTTATTCATGAGAGGGAAATAATTAGTTTAATTAAATAAATATCATTTATTTAATCATGAGATAGAATTTGATATAATTATTATAGAAATGCAATAATTAGGAGAGAACATTAATTAAATTTGGTTGTTTAATTAATTGAATGACATAAGGAATAATTAAATAATGTTTAATTATTTAATTACTTTATACATGAATAATTAATTTTAAAATATTAATTTGATGATTAATAATTAAAGTAATTAATTAAAATAAGTTAATTATAGATTTTAGAGAGAAATGATGATTTTGATTTTAGAATATGGTAGAAAGATATAATTAATTACATAATAAAGATTATTTAATAATTTAAGAGGAATGTTAGTGAAATTATCGCTAGCAGGCATGGGACACTTTAGGTGTCTATAGCCACCCAGTGAGATGCGTGTTTGGCATAGTTAATAGCCTTGTCTATATGAGAGGTTATTGATACCGCATATGGTCACTTGAGTGTTTGGGTCTAGAGAGGCTGTGATGAAAAAACTCAAGGGTTAGATGCATGTGATGACACTTCCCTATATACATCTTAGGTTTCCTACAAGTGTTGATTGTTTATGGATTATGTATCTTCTTTGTAATATGTATTGTTCCTCTTGAGATAGAGAGATTTCAATATCCCTTGCTTAGTTCTACCTTTTGATTGGTTTTGGTATTGTTATCTAAGTGGGGTCTAGTTTTATCTCCTTGGCACGGTGGGAGTGGACCATTTAGGTGCTACAAGGTCAAGTGGTAGTGATTATTTTACTATTTGAGATTTTGATGTCCTAGTACTAGTGCTAGATGATCTTTGTTGCAGTTGTACCTTCTTGTTCATCATTATTGGAGATGTACTCTAATCTTTCTTATGTTGTATAGTTGTATCAATTGTGATACTCTTGGGATTTTGGTATTGTACTTTGTATTTGACTATTGTTTCATATACTGTGATATGTGTAGAGGATTCCATTTCACTATGTATACCTTGTGGTATCGGTTGTGTCTAGGTTTCATTTATGAGATGATGTACTTTTTATTTATTTGCATTTACATGGAGATTTTTTTATGGTTATTGTACTTAGTATATTAGTTAACATTTACGTAATTCTACGTTAAGGAGCCCTTGAGAATTGTAATCTATGTTTGAGTTACTTTTATGAGTATGCTTTGTATTACACTGAATTGCTTCCGCATTAATGTTCTTGTTGTTTGTAAACTCTTAAGAAAGAAAAATTCTATAAAATTAGTGACATGTTTTAGGTTGATTTCTCTTGGGTTCCCTAGTAGGGCGTTACAACTAGTTCCTTCACAATGTTGGTGTTGATCTTAGTCATGGACTATTTTGATTTTGTGCACATGCAGACTCTAGTACAATTAGTTGTGGGACATCCTTTGGGAACAAATCAATTTCACTTCCACTTGTGGGATTTTGAGTTACTATAGTTACTTCATAGTATTATTATGTGTTCTTTTAGATGATGATGGGTTGATTGTAGTAAGTTGGAATTATTGGGATACTCACATTTGGAGATTAACTGTGACTGTCATGTTTTCAGTGGTTTACCACATAGACAATACTTGGTTAGTTGATGATAGGGTTTATTATCTTTACTTCTATTCTAGTCCCTTAACTGTGATGGATCAAATTCTTGTCTGGAATTTCATGAGAGAAGATACCAAGATTCTTACTTTTTGATTGAATGGATTATTCTCTATGTTACCTAGGATCATGATTGGAAATGAGTTTGTTGGTGTGGTATTTCTTGAGTTACCTTTGTAAGATATATTACATGACATTGATTTCATCTCTCTTAGAGTTTTTAGATTCATGAGAGTTGTTTTAGTTTACACCAATATCTTAGGATGAGTTGATATGATTTTTGGTGTGCCTATATTGGATGTTTTTTGTTTTCATGGGAGATCATTTTAAGTTTGAGAGTTGTTTAGTGCTAATAGGTCCTTGAGATACTACCATCTCTTTATATTTGACAACTTTGTGATAGTGTGATGGTTTAGAATCCTAAAAATTGTATGTTTGACACATTACTTTAGTGGGATTTTGATGAGTGTATTCACAATTATGCACATGGTGATATTTATATCAGAGTAGCCTAATAGATCGATGGAGAAACACTCATGAGGTTGATATGGAATCTAGGCATTAGGTTTCAACATGCAAGTGCAGATTGCTTGAAGGAAAGAAATCATTGGGAAGGGAGGATAATAATATCCCCTTTTAGGATATTAGAAGTAAATTAAATAATTAAGTTTTAAGTTGTCATATTATATCAGATTTAAAGACAACTTTGTTTAATTATTTAATAAAGTATTGAAAATGACTTTAATAGAGCTTAGTGAAAATTAATTAAATGATCTTTTGTTTTAGATATAAAGTAACCAAAAGATACACTACAATGTTGACATATTGTATACTATCAAAACTATAGCATGGGATCAAATTTAGTTTAGATCTAATACAAAATTCCATCAAATATCAATCTACTAACTAGTAGCATCCTGAAGCAAAAAACTAAAAAGGATTTAGAACCAATCAACATTGTGCATGCCATTTCCTTGCCTCTCGATCCAAGAAATCCATCCTAATTGGCCTTATGTCCATCTAAGAACACTATCATATTTTATCCTTTGTTCATAAGGATGGTTAACCCTAGATACAATTGGAATGAGATGAGGCACTACTGTTGCTGTAGGGATAAGAGGCATTGTAGCATCCAGAATGGCCATAAGAGGTACCACAACAATGGGCGGGATAAGAATATAAGGGGTTGTTGTTTCATGATGAGGATGATAATTGGTCCACTTAATTATTTTCTTTTGATTCCTCAATTCTATAGGGAAGTTTTGACGGTCAATCTCAAACTACATCCTTTCTATAATAGCTCTAGACCATGTGTAGCCATTTGATATCTCTTCCTAATATATGCTAACTATCCCACTGTGTAGAAATATTTCAAACTTCCTCCCATTAATCCTTAGAGTGATGGTGACCTAGAAAATAATATCAAGATATGTGAGTCTCCTCAGAGACTCGGTAAGAGACCTTGGCAACCATTCAGTCAAAGAATAGGTGCAAGAATGTATCATGTATCCTGCAAACATGACATATATTAAATTCTCCATTAGGCTGTTTGATTGAGAGTTTTTGCAATAGGAATTTCTAGAGGAAACACTTACTTTTAAAAAAAAATTAGGCTACCCCATAGGTTATCCACATATTTTTTCCACTAGGAGTGAGACAGATCAAGGGAGCAACAATGGTTAAAATGGGAAAAGATGTCAAAATTGTCATTAAGAAGAGAGTAAAGATCCTTAGCCTTGATGGAAGGAAAAGGGGTATTTCTAGGCCAATAGAGGGAGATTAATCTCAGGTCAATGGAGTCACAAGCCTGAGGGAAGGATAATGAAAGGCGGGTCATTCTGAGGATGGAGTATGTCCTGAATTATTCTCTAGGAATGTCGAATTTGGATCTAAGGGTCTCCTAGTTTGCAAGCTGACCATTAATGATGATATCATACATTACCCTTATAATATTGTTGAGTAACCTTGTAATAGAGTTAAAGGCCCGCCTTTATGTACCAAGTTACACCAAATAGACTTCTCCCTGTATATAGAATTTTTACTTATCAATCTATCCTCCCCTCATTATGAGATGTTTCACTACTTCTCATGCCTTCCAAATAGCTTTAAAAATACATGAAATAGGCACCTTAACTAGAAAGTCACCCGTGACTAAATCCCCTAAAGGAAGTCCTTTCTGTGAGGGACCTTTGAGAGGAGCACCTTTGTTGATATTGTTCCTTATCATAATTTTCCAAGGCTTAGACCCCTACATGCCTTTATAGATCCATTTGGCAGAAAGAGAAATACCTTGAGTTCTGAGATCTTTGAGACCAAATCCCCCAACATTCATTCCCATGGTAGTCCAATTACACTTCACTACATTCCTTTTCTTCCCTCCTTTTCTATCAAACCACAAAAAAATATTAATTTTTTTCTAAATATAGTTGAATTAATACTAATTAAAAATCCAATCTGAAGTAGAATAGATCCCATATGAGGAAATGATATTTTGACATACTTGATATATGCTAGCCAGAGTTAGGAAGTTCTTGTTCCATCTGCCCATTTTTCTTATCAAGTTTATTCTCACCCACCCCCATATCTCTTTCAAATAAGGACATACAAAGAATGGGATCCCCAAATATCTTATTTGGTGCTTAGGACCTCTCCAAGTCTGTCCATATTTAGAAACCCAAGTGGGGGGAATCATCCTAACATAAGACGATGGATTTGGAAATGGATATTTTGCTACAATAAACTTGATAGAATATATTCAGCTTGTCCATGAGCATCTTCATGTTTTCCTCCTCTAGAGTGAATAGGATAGATGTATCATTAGTGAATTTCAAATTCACTAAATCCTCATCATTTGGTAGCCTTATTCTTTGAACTTTAGGGGAAATGGAATCATCCCTAAGGAGGTAGAAAAGAGAATCAACAGCTATAACAAATAGGGTAGGGGCCAATGGACAACCCTTCCTTATAGACCTAGAAAGAATGATAGGGTCAATTTGATCTCCATTGATGTCCACTCTAGCATTAGAATCTTTAAGAAGAGTTATGATCATGTGTTGAAAGTGTGGTGGGAAACCAAGACCATCTGCCATCATAAATAGAAACTTCCACTCAATTCTTTCGTAAGCCTTTTCATAGTCAATTAATAACAACATACATGATTGTTGATACGAGTCTTTGCTTAACTCATAGCCTCCCAACATGTGATTAGATTTTCTAAAATGTATCTTCTTTTGACAAATATTGTTTGAGTGGGGTTAATCACTGAAGGAAGTACATTTTCAAGTCTCTTGGTCAGGATCTTGGCAAGGATTTAATATGAGACATTTAGAAGAAAGATAGGCCTCCAATTCTTTATAAGTATTATATCCCATTCTTTGAGGATTAATTTAACTATCTCTATTTTAATCTCCTTTCCAAGATACCCCTGAGAGATATCTTATTTATACACCTCAAGAAGCTCCTCACCAATCTAGTTTAGATTGTGTTTATAAAACTCTCTAGAAAGCCCATCAGGTTCGGGTGCCTTATCATTAGCCAAGGATATGATAGCATTATTGATCTCCTCAACTAATATTTCCTTATCTAGGACTTCATCATCCTCAATACTAACTTTTTTAGGTATAATTCCCTTGATGATATCTCTGGCATTAGCCATATCAACCCCTGTATCTTTAGAGGTGAATAGCTTGTTATAAAATTGGAAGAAGGTAGCAGAAATGTCTCATTGATCAGTAAAATTAACACCCTCTTACCATATACTATCCATAATTTTCTTTTCCTCCAAGTGTTTCAACAATTGAAAGAAGTACTTGGTCCCTTTATCATCATGGTTTAGCCAATTGATCCTGGCTCTAACCATTGCACCTTGAACCCTATAGTTCTAAATGTTTCTCAAGGAATTCATAGCATGGACCAGGTCAAGAGTAGAAGCCAGGTTGGAGGGGTTCCTTTGGAGGATATCTTCTACCACCATTAGCTACTCATGTAGAAAATGATCTTGCCTCCTTAAATCCTTGGACAATTTTCTACCAACCACCTGAAAGAGGTTCTTCCAAGATTGAGTATTTAGGTTCAAGATATCAATAGTAGAGTGATCAATATAAGAACAAGAATTGAATTTCTTTCTAATAAAAACAATATTAGTGACCTTCTCATATTCTAAGAGTTTATTGTTCAACGCAAAGGACTTTAGTGATTAATAACATAGTGATCAATGTAAGAACAGGAGTTGAATTGCGTGATAATGAAAACAACATTAGTGAATTCCTCATATTCTAAGAGTTTAGATCTAATATAAGGAGCACCATTCTTATGAGTAATTTCTTCAACAATTGGGTGGTGGTCTGACAATGTGTAAGGTACCACCTTCACCAAATTACTACCAGGGCTCCTATCAAAACAAAAAAAGTCTTTATTGGCATAGAAGTGATCAAGCCTATAGTAAATCCTATTCTTTCCTTGTTGAAATTTGCACCAAGTGTACCACACTCTTGGGTTATCTATTTTATTTCTAGCTAGAGGATCCCATAGGTTGTGCTTGCAAATCAACCTTTGCCAGAAGAATCTCTCATCACCTTTCCAAGAAAATTTACTACCTCTAAACTTATCTTGGGGACCTTCCACCATATTAAAATCTCCAATAATGATCCAAGGGATTTCCTTCAGCTGTATAATGCATTTTTAAAGCTCAACTTTGTCTTTATACTCATTAGGGGCATAAATGGAACAAACCCAAAAAGTAAGGTCTTTGTCCTTTAAAACAACCTAGATTGCTCTATTGTAAGGGGAGAAACCCTAATTGGAAACAACATTCCTCCATCTAACCCCCAAAAGTACTGCAACTCCACATTTTCCTTTACAAATTTTAGTGGTGAAAGCTAGAGCATCCCTCCAGATACACTTAAGATTAATATCCAGGTGTAATTAGAAAACCTTAATTCATTGCAATAAGAGAAGATCCTTATCTTTATATAAATTGAGGAACCTTTTAACAATATACTTCTTGTCTGGGGATTCTAGGCCCCTCACATTTCAAGATGCACACTTCAACTTCATGGGGACAAATCCATAGGGGATTGAAAACTTTTATAGCACTTTGGAAAGGATTTAGATGTAGGTTTCTTGCCAAGTTTGGGATTGGTGGATCCCGGTAGCCATCCTCTTTTCTTTGTTGCTATCTTGAAGTCAACATTGAGCTCAAAACCTAGAGAGGGTTTATTAGGGGCATGAGCTGGAGTTTTTTTAATCTTTTGAGAAGAATATTTACTAGCCTTGGTTTTCTTCCTACACTTTCTACATTTGAGGGTAGAAAAGGCCTCAACCACTAATGCTTAAGTTGTAGATTCAGAGTAGGGATCAATGGATGTATCATCCTCACCCAACTCCTCACTTCCTGACTTGTATCCATCCAAAATCTCAAGGGAAATAATAGGATCACCACCTCCTATGTGAGGTAGGTCATCAATGCCACCTTGACCACATCCAGGGTCAACTGATTGGGGGGGTCCAACTTGAGAGGATTGGTTAGTCGGGATGACAATAAGAGATAATTTAGATACCTCGTCATCTTCATATGATTCATAGGATTCCTTTATGGCCTTAAGGACATCATTACCACATGTACCATTAGGGGACAAACCACCCTCTGCATTAATAAACTTAGACTCACCAAAACCACCCTCAAGGGATCCTCCTGACCTTTTGGCATTGGATGAGATTAACTTGGCACATATTGCCTTCTCTAAAGGAAGGGGGGGTATTTCTAACTCCTAAGAGAAGATAAAAATCTTCAAGTATAGATAGAAATTCCTTACCTTCAAAAATAGTTTTCTCCAACTTGTCCCTAACTGAAGCAAGACTTATAATTTTCCCTAATGCAAGTTGTAAGAATTTGCTTGAGGTAA
Source organism: Chamaecyparis obtusa (assembly GCA_027943335.1). NCBI lineage: Eukaryota > Viridiplantae > Streptophyta > Pinopsida > Cupressales > Cupressaceae > Chamaecyparis > Chamaecyparis obtusa. The sequence continues at coordinate 279,442 of BSBK01005260.1, read as the reverse complement.
AGAATGAAATTCCAAAATCTAGAAGCTCAATAGATAGCACAAGAGAGACAAAATGATATGATCAAATGATTGATTCAATATTGATCAATAATGAAATACAATGAATGAACACAAAATAGATGTGCCTGAATATATAGGCAATGCATGATAACTACAAGATATGCAAGTGATAACCTATCAATCATACTAGGTGTAATAACATGTCCACCAAAGGTGAATCATCCTCCATTGTACAAAAAATCATGTGAAACATGTGCAACTATGAGAGGATGATAATGTGATAGGAGCACTAAAGGTGGATCTAACACATAAAGTGGAAATTATCCTACACCGTGTACTAAAATTAAATGAAAAATCATACATGTCTACATGAAAACTAATATGAAAATGCACTATCCTAAGTAAAATTCTATGTAAAGTGTAATTAGTGAATACTTAATTACATTAACACCCCCTCTTAAGTGAAACTTAGGAGAATGCACTTAACCTCACAATGCTAGATGACAATGCATGATGGGTCCTGGCTAAAAGGCCATGTTAGGTACCCATGTACAATATGCAAGTGCTAAAGAAATGAAATCTCTCATATAGTGGAGAAAGAGGGAAAACCTCATGGAAAAAATCCTCCCCCAAAAAGAGAGATGAAAAAACCAACAAGATGCATGGATGGATAGAATAATCAAGAGCATGCCCATTATGACATACATCACACATATACAATTAATAACCCCCCAAGTATGAGAGAATAAGTGGAAGAGAGACCAAGTAGTCCCCCGCTCAATGTTGAATCTCATGCAAACATGGTCCAAGATGTTGACCAAAAATCCTCCATAGGAAGAAAACAATTGCCTATGTTGCACCAAGAATGTCAAAGTGTGACAAAATCAAGTACTAATGTCCATGTAGAATGACCGATGAAATACCCACTAAGATATGATAAAGATGAGGCATGGAGACACCTACATGGACACCAACTGGGTACTCTCAACTGGTAGGTTGATATACTTGAACGTGTGTCCTGCTTCCACTAGCTGATTGTTTGGGGCATAACTTTCAAGAACCATGTCCCATGATATTCCTAATCTAGTAACATAGGGATTACATCAAATATGTCATCAATGAAAAAGTACAAAAAAAAGTGGCGCTTTATGATAGTGTGCATACAACATTGCTCATGCAAGAGCTTACAACATCAAATACAATACAAACTGGAAACATGAAGATGATGAAGCCACCAAAGATGCCCTATCAAATACTACATAAAAGTGTCCTTTGGTTGGCCTGTAGTCAAGAAGTCTTTGGGATGAAATAGTCATCCCCCTTGGATGTCAGTTGGATAACGTTTCAAAACATGTATGATATGGCAAGAAAAAATACGGTTCCAATTTTGCATTATTTATTTAAAATTTTGGTTTTCCAAAAACTTATAAAGTTTAAGAAAAATATTTTATGAATACCCACACAAAAAATCTTTATTAGAAAAAAAACAAAAAACACAATTATTTTTTTATTTTTAGATTTTTGATAAAAAAAAAAGCTTTATTAAAAATAAAGGAAAAACTAAATAAATTTATTTTTGAAATTTAAAAAATCTTTATTAAAAAATCAATAAAGAAAAAAATAAGGATTTTTTATTTTAATTTTAAAAAAGTTACTATTAAAAATAATATTTAAAAACTTTAATTAAAAATACATTTAAAAAAACTTAGTTAAAAAATTACTTTAAAAAAAAAGATTAAAAAAATAAAATAGGTCGGTCAGGGGGTCGGTCCCCCTACCACAACCATAGCCATACAGGCAGAGCCAGCCACTCAACATGTCTATGGACCTACGGTTGTAGGGTCTGATGTACCCTATGGTACTATCATTTTTATTTTTATTTTTAAACAAACAAAAAACACCTAAAAAAAACAACTGCCCCCTCCCCCCCAACTCTTTCTATTTTTAAAAATTTTCTCAATTTTTTTAAAATAAAAAATAAAAACAATTTTTTTTAAATTAAAAAATAAAAATTGTATCTGTCTACAATGCATCTGTACGATAAGGACGAGGAGTTTTTTCCTTCCAATGCAATGATGTCTGATCTGGGTGAATGAATAGTCATTTTTGGGGTTTTAAGGTGTGTTGAGTGTGATGGTGATGTTAGATTTGATGCAAAGTGCTCCAAATTTGCAGATTGGGCTTTACAAGTTCAATTTACAAAAAAAATTTGCCTCAAATTTGACTTTTGCCCCATATAGGCAAATTTATAGTCAAAACTCACTGGAATGGCCACCCGGACATAATGACAAGGTCAAATCTTGCTCTGGATGCTCCCAATAGTTTTGATTATGTAAAAGCAGGTTTTGAAAGGACCTGAAACCTTTTACATCAAGATTACAATAAAAGGCATTTAAGCTCCAATAAAACAAGTGCAACAGCACCAAAAAAAGCCACACAAGCGAGTCCTTAAACAAAAAGAACAAAAAAAAGACTAAGGACAACAAAAGGACAGCAAGACAACAAGCTGTTGTCTAAACACATTTCATAATTTCTGCTGCCTAATCAGCCAGCATCTGCATGTTAGTTGCAGACATTTTCAAATCTTCAATGTCATTATTCTTATCATCCTCCATCTTCCTGAACCTAGATCTAGTGCACCTATTAGGACCTTGATCATCTTTGGGTGCCTCAGTGATTGCCTGCTCCCCTTTCCCATGGTCCAGTTTGTCCACCAGAATCTTCACATGCTCATTTAACACCTTAAGGATAGCATAGCTCTGCTTTGCTATATTCCCAATTTTTTTCTCCAGCTTGTCGATTCTATTTTCCATTATCTCAATTCTTTTGGTCATTCCATCACTATTATCAATTTTTTTCTCCATAGCAATAATTATGTCATTGAAGACAATGAGCCCCTCAGCCCTAGCAACAGTCTTAATAAGCTCATCAATAGTTTGGCCCATGGTTTTCTCCCCTAGGTTCATCCTTTTAAGGACCCCTGTCTCTTTTTGGAGCTAGTGAATATGAGACTTCACAGCTGTAATGTTAGTTTTCATATTGCTAAGGGTGATAAAAAAGGCTAGGCAACCTAGATTCTCAAAATCCTTGTTTCCTCCCTCTGTTTTCTCCATAGAGCTCTCCACTTTTTCTTCCCCATTTTGATTGTGTCCTTCCCTTGCCCATCTTTCTCAATATTAGTAACAGCTTGTGCGACATCATGCAGGATATTATCCTCGACCAACACATTTTGTTCAAGTCCCACACTCTCTTCCACAGCAAGGTCGTTGTCCACGCAGTCATCCTGAATATTATGGTTCTTTTCCTGAGAAAAAGATCCCTCATTAGAGGAAATGAAAACCCTTTTAGCAATTTTCTTCTTCTCTTTTTTTGCTCTGGTGCATTTTCCAATGGGCTCCATTCTATTTTTGCCCTGCTTCTTGGAGCTTTCCTCCCTGCTCTCCTCTTCCTTGAAATCCATCTCCATGGCTGAATCCTCCACCTTACTTTTCTTTTTCTTCCTTTTGGGGCTAGATTCCTGATACTCCTTAGAGTCACTCTCATCTTCTTTTATTTCTTCCATTAAGGGCTCCTCAGACTCTTTCCCATTAGTTTCATAGTCCTCTAGGGCTTTCCTATTAAATTGGGGTCTTTCCACCCTCTTCAATTTCAAAACCTCATAAATGAGGACCATAAGCCCTTCATGGCAGGCATGATCACCCTCTGGATCCCTTTTCCAATTGAGGATAGAGGCATTCAGAGAACTTAGAAGGTAAAAAGGAAAATTGATTTTTACCCCATGCCTAAAATGATTCAAAAGAATTAAATGATGGTTGTAAATTTTAGTATAACGACCATCAAGGGTAATGTAGCCAATAATCACAAACAAAACAAGATGCCAAGGCCTAGAAATACTCTTAGGATTAAAGTAAAGTTGTCCACCTTAACCATACATTTCCTCTCCTACTCCGTAGGCGCAAAGGCCTCCAAGGCTTTGTTTGAGATCTTCCTATCCCTATAGAAGTTAATACCCTCAATCTTCATGCTCATAGCTTCTGTTATTATCTCCTCAGTCACCTCCATGCTTTGTATTCCTACCATAACACTCCCCTTATTCTAGGTTTTGATGAAGTTCCTGGTCACAGCAATTTTCCCTCCATGCGGTTTCTCCATGTAAACTGCCAGGCCCCCGTCTTTAACTATTTTCCATACCTCCCAGTTCTGGGTCCATTCACTACAGTTCCCCGACTCGCATCTTCTCTTCCTACCTCACATAGCTCTATAAAAGTCTAGAAAGCCCTTCTCAAAGTTAATCCCAACACTCTACAAATTAGACTTCGAGTTGTAATAAAACCCTCTGATATCCTGAAGGACCCAGAAATCATGCCAAAAAGTGCCAATAATTATCTTGGAATCACCCCACTGTCCTTCATGAACATCACACAAATTTCTGCAATCAATACTCATTAATATGCTCTTCATTTAGAATGTGTTGCTTGCTAATCACCCACTCATTATTAATTAATGATGTCCCTTCAAAAGGGAGTGCAAATCCATCATCCCACTCAATATCCACCTGGTTTTTACAAGCCACATTCGTAGCCCAGTCAGCCACCGAATTGGCCTCCCTAAAATTATGGGTTATCATACACTCATCAAAGGATTCAATAATGTTTTTAGCCTTGCTAATAACATTGACTATAGTCCACGATAGGGTCATTGTGTTCTTCAAACATTTAATAATGTTTAGGGAGTCCCCTTCAATCCAAACCTTAGTATAATTTTTCCTCTTAGCTAATATCAAACCATAAAGAGCAATGTTAGCCTCTGCAACATGGTTGGTATTGATTCCTATAGGAATGGCCATGGCCCCTTTTCAATTCCCATAATCATCTCAGATCACTATGCCACAACCAACAATTCCTGGGTTGCCCTTAGAGGTGCCATCAAAATTGACTTTAATCCAGCCATTAGGGGGATAGTCCCATCTAGCCTCATTTCTTAGACTTCTGTTGGTGTCCTGAACCTTCCTTCCTTCAAGCTTCCAATTAATATAGACTTTAACCTCCCAGTCATCCTTCGGGTCCTGATAAATTTTGATCAACCCCAAATTTTCCAAAAGAGCTCTCTTAATCTTGTGGAAGATAACAGCCCAGCTAGACTCCTTATTTCCAAAAATTCTATCATTCCTTTCTTTCCAAACCCCCCAACACATGAAAGGAAGGAAGAAGTTCCAAAGAGAGAGTAATATTTTGTTATTAGCAGGTGGCTTCCAACAAGTGAACAACTCCTGAATGCCTTGAGGAAACACCCACTCCATATTCATCAAATCAAGGAATTTACCCCAAATTTTCCTAGCAAAAGAATAGTGGATAGTCATATGGTTGATATTCTCCTCATCTTTTTTGCAAAGACAACATCTATTGGTTAGAACAAGACCTCTTTTCCTAAGATTGTCAATTGTTATAACTTTATCCTACAATAAGATCCAAAAAAAAACATTAATTTTAGGTGTTAAACCCTTGTACCAAGCCTTAGCCCAACAAGGTTTAGGGCTATCTCCAAAGTTTTGCATATACAGAGAGGAAACCGAGAAAGAGCCATTTGCATTATATTTCCAAATTAGAGTATCCTCTTCATCAACAAGAAAGACAACATTCAAAAGTTTATTCAGGCTTCTAAGAGAAGGATCCACTCTAGCCAAATCAGTCTATTTATCCCCCTCCCAGTAGTTAGCCACATGAATTCCCAAAAGTTGTTTGCATTGAATCATCTTTTCAGTCCAGATTGGAAACTCATTGAGAGATTTATCAAGAATTCAGGTGTCTTCCCAAAAAAGAATATTCTTGCCATTACCAGCCTTCCATTTGATACCCTTCTTCATCAGATCCTTTCTTCTCAAGGCATTGTTCCAAATGAAAGATCCTCCTTGGACAGTTTCATGGTTTAAAAAATTATTGAAATCAAAACTGTCCTTGTTATATTTGTTGTGCCATATTGTGCTCCATTCCCCTGGGTTCTTGAACAATCTCCAAAGGAGTTTAGCCATAATATAGTCATTCATACTTCTTATAGTGCGAAGACCAAGACCCCCCTTTCCTAGCAGGTTTACAAACCTTCTCCTGAGCTATGAGAGCCATTCTTTTTTTTTTTCCACTCCAGACCAAAGGAAGTTCTTTTGGATTTTCTCTATACTTTCATCAAACTTCCTAGGAATTTTGAAGAGGCTCAAAGCATAAAGAAGAATACTTTGGAGGGTTTCTTTAAGCACAACAATCTTACCAGTCTGGCTAAGAAGAGCACCCTTCCAACCAGCTAAACTTTTGTGAAATTTATCAATCATATCTCTCCAAAAAGAGTCCGAAGGAACAAGGCATAGAGGTAAGCCTAAATAAGACCCTAGGAGATAGTCAACCTCACAACCCAAAACTCTTTTTAACCTTTCTTGTCTTTTTTTAGGAAAATTAATGAAAAAAATAGAGCTCTTATTCCAATTAATACTCTGACCCATAGTAGCAACATAGTTGTCAAGGGCTTTTTTGATAGTTTTTCCATTCTTAATAGTGGCTTCACCCATTATTATGGAATCATCCACAAACTATTGGTGCAAACAAATCAAGTCCTTTGAAGAAGGTTTCAGACCTATAAAATCACCTATGTTAACCAATCTGCCAATGTGTCTACCCAAGTATTCCACCAAAATAACAAACAAAATTGGAGATAAGGGATCCCCCTGTCTAAGACCTCTCGAAGACTTGAAAAAAGGAGTAGGAGAGCCATTCACAAGCATAGAGAAAGTAGCAGAGGAGACAAAACAGTGAATGAGATCTCTACTCCTCTTATTGAAACCAAAAGCCTCAAGAGTAGCCATCAAAAAATCCCAATCAACCCTGTCATAGGCTTTAGACAGGTCGAGTTTCAACAAAAAACCTTCCTTCTTTGATATAGTCAAGGAGTGAATATTTTCATGGACAAAGATGATAGAATCCAGAATCTGCCTACCAGGGACAAAGCCATTCTGTTGTCTAGAGATAAGAGAATGAAGAAAGAGAAGAATTCTAGAGGTAAGGACTTTTGAAATAATATTATACACCGAGTTGCATAAACTAATCAGTTTGAACTGGTCCATACTATCAACCCCTGGTTTCTTTGGAATCAAGGCAATAAAGGTACCATTAAGTTCCTCGAAAATCCTTCTAGCCCCAACAAATTCTTTAACTGCATTCGTTACATCATCTTTCAAAATCCTCCAGTATTTTTGAAAGAAAAAAAGAGGATAACCATCCGGTCCAGGGGCTTTATCTCCTTCAAAGGAAAAAATAGCCTTATGAATCTCATCCATAGAAGGGATAGCAATGATAGCTTTGTTGTGATCATCATTCAAAATGCAGGGGATACCACCCAACAACTCTTCTTGGCATTCCTTATCCAGGTCCTCAACTTTCTTTAAGAGCTCCTCAAAAAAATTATTTGCTTCACCTCTAAAATCCTCCTCATTTTCACTAATGGTACCATTGACCTTAAGTCTAGAGATGTTGTTTCCCATTCTATGTTTCACCGTGGTCATGAAGAAGTATTTAGAGTTCCTGTCCCCTTCTTTAAAAAAAATCTTTCTAGACCTTTGCCTCCAAAAGCATTCTTCTTTTGAGATAATGTCATGGTATTCAACTAGTTTAGTATCTTCCTCATCTTTAGTAAAAAGGCTATACCCATCTTTATGAATACTATCCTGAATCTCCTTCAGCTCTTCTGCAATTTTCTTTTTGTTGGTAAAGATATTTCCAAAGGTCTCTTTGTTCCATTTCTTTATATTGTCCTTCACATTTTTTAGTTTTTTGCAACTTTGAACATAGTCATTCCTTTAATCCTAATACTCCACCATACCTCAATCAACTTTTCCAGGTTAGGGTGAATAGTCCACATTTTCTCAAAGTGAAAAGGGAAGTTCCTTTTCAACCCATTAAAATCAGCACTGATGGTGATCGGGTAGTGGTTAGAACCAGCTCTAATATAAGCAGATAAAGTGCAAGAATAATTATTGAACCACTTGCTACTTGCAAGTGCTCTGTCAAGTCTAACCTGAATTAGCTCTTTTCCCTCTCTCTTGTTGGTCCAAGTATAATTTATCCCCTGCAAGTCAATGTCATGTAACTCTTGGCTATCAATAAAGTCCGTAAGATCTATTCTGTTGTCTAGATTGGGCTAGCTACCCCCCAAGTTTCTCATTTTCCTTTAAAGGAGTGTTAAAATCCCCCATAATGATCCATCCTTCATCAACAAAATCTCTCCTATAACTAGAAACATCCCTCCAAAAAGATTTCCTCCCCCACCTAGTATTTGAAGCATAGATATTAGTCAACACCCATGAAGTGCCATCTTTAATATGCCATAATCTAATATTAGTCACATTATTTCCTTGGGATATCACTTCCCCCTTAATGAACTTGCAGTTCCAACTTGTCATAATACCCCTTGAAGCCCCCTCCGCATCACTTCCAAGGGAAAGACAATTACTAAAAAATTGGAGTTTCTCAACTTTTTCCTTAGACATCTTAGTCTCCTGAAGAAGAATAATATCTGGTTTATTATCTCTAATCATGTTTTTAACCATGCTTTTCTTGTGAGGATTATTTAATCCTCTTACATTCCAAGAGATAAACTTCATTGTTTATGGAATGGACTAGACTCTAGGATGGTTTTTTGACTACCATCCGCTAAGCTCTTACTGGTCTCAAGAGCTCTCATTTTTTTATTTGAAGGCCTTCCTGGGGAAACATGGGGAGCTCTCACATCTCCATTCTTAGTGCTCCTAGTGCTTCTAAGAATTGAGGAGGCATTCTTCTTCTGCCCACCTTCTTTATTATTATTTTTCTTAACATTTTTAACTATCTTTTTATTCTCCACTTTTGACCAGCCCTCTTCAGTCATTTCTTCAGACACCAACAGGGCAACCTCAATATCTACCTCATCACCCCACTTTGAAGACTTTGATGGACAGGGTGATTTCTTATCAGATCCCATCAGTGTAGCAAATGTCTTCTGAGTCAGATCCTCTGAGCATCCCAGAATCAGACAGACTTGGGCATCTTGCCAGATTTCCTTATTTTGGGTCGGTAAAGAGAAGCCATTACCTCCCAAAATTTCTCTTTCAAACAAAAACACATCAAAGTTTTCATTGCCCTCCATAGCACCCAAAGGCCTGCTTTGGATTTCTTCTACAAAGGAGTCATCAGAGATTTTAGGTTTAGATTCCTTTAGTAAATCTATGCTACCCCTCATTTTCTGCTCTGTATCTGAGAGAGACATGTCACAACCTTCAACAGGCATGTCCTTCCCTTCCATCTTTCCTTCTTTCTTCCCATTATCACTAACCCCATTGGAGTTCATTCTAGTTACTAACTTCCTTACCCATATCTTTTTCATTTTTTGGGGGGGTAATTGCTTTGGGCATTGCTTTGCCCAGTGTCCTATTTTCTTACAATGAAAACAAGCAAAGGGAGTCATTTCATACTCTATCTTTTGGACCCATGATCCGAGTTTGGATTAGAGAGTGATGGATTCTGACATATCCACTCCTTGCTGCACCCCAACACAAATCCTAACATATGTTAGGTGCCTTCTTGAGACCGTGACATGATCCATTGACAAGAGTTCCACAAAGACATTTTCTATACCCTTAAAGATATCTTCCATCCAGAACTCTAGAGGCAAACCTGAAAGAGTCACCCAGACCGGCGCCTGCACATTCAGATCTTCTTGCATGTTCAGGTTGGGGCACCACTTATGAAGGATCATGGAATGGTTTCCTATCATCCATGGTCCATTACACAGGATACTCCTTAAGTCTTCCTCACAAGAAAAAGAAAAAGCTAGGCATCCTTTAGGAAGAGCAACCACCTCCACTTGGCCTTTCAAAGCCCATTTTCTTTTAACAAAAGCCCTAACCACCTCGATATTAGGACAAGATCCCAAGAATCTCCCCACAAGAGAGTTAGCCATTCAAGAAATGTTAACATCTATTATTTGATCTGGAATGGAAATAGAAAAACTTCCCTCCTTAGTATTGGACAAGATTTGCAGAGGTGGGAGAGAGAACTTACCCGTTGGTTTAACTCCAAAAAGGCCTGACCAACTTTTGATAGATTTGCTAGTTTTCATCCTATTCTGATCACATGGCTCCTTCCTGGGTCCCCTGTCTCCAATCTAACATCCGAAATCTTACCTTGAGTCTCATTCACATCTGTGTCCTCCTATTGACCTCCACCTCCTGAGGGACCAGGAACAGATCCGCCATTCCCTCTGCTATCCAGATTTGAATTTTGAACTCCTCCTTTCCCTCTCATTGTTGCCATCAATGAATGGATGCTCCCAATAGTTGTTGCACCTCCGAATCTAAATTATGGCCCTCAAAAATATGAAGCAAATAAATCTCCACTGGCTATGCAATGAAACCTTCTACGAATCTGATACCATGCAAGAATTTGCCTAAGGAAAATAATGAAAATGCCAAGATCTAGAAGCTCTATTGATAGCACAAGAGAGATAGGAAAAATGATATGATCAAATGATTGATTCAATATTGATCAACAATGAAATATAATAAATAAATACAAAGTAGATGTGCTTGAATATATAGGTAATACACGATAACTAGGAGATATGCAAGTGATAACCTATCAATCATACTAGGTGTAATCACATGTCCACCAAAGGTGGATCATCCTCCATTGTACAACAAAGTATGTGCAACAATGAGAGGATGATAATGTGATAGGAGCACTAAAGGTGGATCTCACACATAAAGTGGAAATTCTCCTACAACATGTGCTAAAATGAATGCAAACTCCTAGGTGTCTACATGAAAAATAATATGAAAATGTATTATTCTAAGTAAACTTAAGCAAAATGTAATTAGTGAATATTTAATTACACCAACACAAGTTGTTGTGCATTGAGAGGCTTAGGAGAGGTGGGGCTAACAATTTGTTTCCCATTTATGCTCTTGGAGCCATCAGAATGTTTTTTGCTAATCTCTAGAAAAATAAGTTTGTTTTAGAGTCTCTTTAAGACTCCTTAGCTTATCTGCAATTTTATCATTACATATGTCTTCCTTAGAATCATTAACCACATCATTGACATTAAAAGGAAGAGGGTCGAGGGGTTTGTCAGGAGGGTTTGCAAAGTGGAGAGTCATGGAAGGTTTAGAGAGATTGGGGATGGATGGAGGTGTCATAAGAAGTTTCTTAACAAAGGTCAAAGGAAGGGGTGGGGTGGGAAGACAAGAATAATATTTGAGCAACAAATCCTTGGGAATGATCATGGTAGAAATAACATTCTTAGGGTTGAGTGATTGAACAAGTGGTTTAGATTTTTGCTTCATACGGGGGCAATTTATCCTCCCGTGCCCTTCTTTTCGGCATAAAAAACATGCATTGGGCCCTCCAAGAAATTCGATAGGGAAATAAACTGTATTATGGTCCATTTCAATAACCAATGAATCAAGGAGATCAATACTCGAGTATATGGTGATTAATATCCTAGTATCCATGTGAGGTAATAAAGTAGCTGATTGTTCCATCCTAATAACCTTACCCACGATTTTGATAGCATTAGGGATTAAGTTCTAGAGATAGGGTGGGACATTTTTTACAGTGACCCATCTAGGGCTAGAGAGGGTAATAACTTCCTCTTTATTGGTTTCAACCGATCAAGAGAAAGTCCTAAATGTACAAGAGCCAATGCTCCAAAACTGCTTCCTAACCACTTCTTTTTATGGTTTTGGGGTCTTCAAAAATGACAAATAAGGCCCTTTGAATCATTTGAAAAAAGTAAAATGAAAACCTAATTTTAAATTCTGAATTTGATGCAACCAATCATTCATGAACGAATGAGAAGGAATCTTTGCAACATCTTGGGATGCTAAAAAATTGCAATGCCCTTCAACCTATTCTTTTCAACATCCAAAGTAGAGGAAATTTGTGAATTAGGTTTAACAACTAATGGGGTACCAAGACCCTTACCTTTGTGTCCTCCATTGGTGTTGGTCAAAGAATCCCTAACAAATTCTATACCTTCTGACACCCTCGGTCTATCGTCCATGACCTCTTTAAAAGATTTCTTGCCTTTTCCGTTAGGTTTAGGATGAAAATTGGGTTAAAAACTCACTCCATGGTCCATTAAAGGAATTCAAGGCAGTGCAAAAAATCCAGCGTGGATAGCCTCCGCTCACACAAGTGAGAGGCCTCCATAGAGAGATCATACATATGTCGAGGCCAAGTTGCAGAGCCCTCAAACCCGTCGAATGTTTGAACCACAACCTTGAGAATGACTATAAATAAAATAATTTTAATTTAAAGAGGGGGATAATAAGGAAACATAAAAGGAATACCAAGAGAGAGGCAATGGTAAAAAAAGATTCATAGGGATACTATTAAGGAACTTTGAGAGGCTCTTTCTAACATGTTTGGTTTATGCTTGGTTATTATTTTCTCTTGGATATTTTGGGAGCTTCTAGATTTCAATTTTTAAAATATGAGGACAAAAACCTTCACGATTCTTGGTGGATCAGATAGAAACCCAATTCATTTTCTTTGGTGGATTCACGACATATTTCACAATTGAGAAAATTTGTGTAGTCTTCATCTGAAGACAAACTTGCAATAATAGAGGTATTTCATATCTGTTTGGAAAATAAGGCTATAATGATTATCTATTTTGATGATAATATTCATATGCAATTTCAAATCTCTATTTCAGTTTGATTTTATATAATTTTTAATATAATCTATTGGATGAATGCAAATTGTTTGTTTGAATTCCTGTGCAACATTTGGTAAAATTTGGAGCAAATATCCATAAGAGGATATTTCACAAGCATTCTTGGAAGGATTAATGAGAAAGAAAAAGTATTATGTTGAAGAGTTTAATCCCATTCAAAATCATCATCAAAATGTCTACATAGGGGTTGAGATCTCTTGGAGAGCCAAATTCTTATTATTCATTTTAGTGCCAACTCTCATCAACTTTGTTTGAAACCAGACATTGGAAATAACCAAAAGGAGTTTGGGAAGAAAGAGTGTGCATTTTTTGCACTATCAAAAAAGTGAAATAGAAAAGCATTTCATTTTAAAGTCTAATGCCTTTAAACAATTGAAAAGTTGAGAGTACTCATCATAAAGTTAGACGAAAAAAGAACTAGAATATAGAAATGTGTGAAGTGTATGTCCCACACACTATCTTTAGTCTCTTAGATCTTAAAAATATTTTCTTTCTTTCCTTGTACATATTATAAATATTATTAAAATCTTTCATTCATTTATATCAACCATGTAATCTCTTGGAGCTGGCTATGCAACAGACAAATTCCCCCAGTCCACTACCATGCATAGCTGACTCCCTATGCATACATACCATCCACACTACATCATTGATGTACTGTCAGTTTGGCGCAGTTAGTAGTTAGCAATTAGCCTCAACTTGTGTAAAATCCTTGATTGTTCCTTTTGAATGACCTGCAATAGGATTGCATTTATTGGGAGTTGATTCACTGACGTGATAAATTTGACAGTTAACATGCCAACGAGTATTATTTATTTCCTTACTTTAATTTCAAATTACTTCTCAAACATGTCAAAGAGACATTTTCTGAGAAAATTAGGTTGAAGAATATTTTAAAAACTGTTGAAAGATTCAAAGTTGCTTTACCTTTCCACTAGAAGCTTAATATTTATCCTCCAAACTAATTAGACAAAGTTCTTTAAGAGCATGACCCATTCTTTATTTTCAGCTATATAATCTTTTTGCCCACTTCATTTAATTTAATTTGAAAAGAGAAATGGCTTATTGATTATATTTAATTTTGATTCCTTTTTAATTAAGTTATTATCTAGTTTTTATTTTTCTTTTCAAGTTGTTTTAAATAGTTTGATTCAAATTGAAAAACATATTATTTTATTCGAATTCATTTAACCTTCCTTACATCTCCGAATTTAAAAAAATTAGATGTAGAAACTTTTCTATATTGAATTTTGGCTTGAGTAATTATTTTCAGCTTCAAATTTATTTGGCTCACAATAAGATATCTCGTTAAGTTCCTATAAAAGATTTTGTTTTATCATAAATCTAAATTTAAAGCCAAAATTTGTATGATTTCTATCAATGTTTATATGCCAACTTGGAGGGTAGTTTTAAAGTAATATGCCAACTTGAATTTCTATTTATTAAACTACTATAATAAGTTATTTTACTAAAAAATTAATATAGAATTTAGTATGTTTTGAATTTATTGATTTTAGCTAGTATAGAATAAAAAATAAATAAAACCATTTTACTCTTAGACAATAATCTTTCTTTCACTCAAGGGTTAAATTTTTTTTTCTTTGAGATGGATAGATATGTTAAATATAGTTATAAAAAATAAATAAATAATTAATAATCTTTTTAATATCTAATTTGAAATAGATATATTCATATATTTCTTTTTTATTAATGTAATTGTAGATTCTTTGGAGAATTATAAATATAAAAGATTTGAATAGTATAAAAAAGAGTAGACAAATTAATTATGTATGAGGCAAATGAAATTTTAAGTATGTTAAGGTTGTTGATAGTTTTTGAATTTTATTTACCTAGTTAAAATGGTTATGAGGATGTTGTAATCAATTATAGATAGAATTTGTTTTACTAGGTTAAACATGTTAATTTTAATTAACATTTATATTAGTCATACTAATGAATGAAGGCTAACATATGTTGAAGAATTATTTCTTTAATATAATGAAATTGTTGACTAATATTACTGTTGCAAATGAGTTGATTGTAAAGTATTACAAAAAAAGAGTAATTGCACGACATTATCAAGATCATCAAATAACTTAAATAATTAAATGAAACCAACATGCACTACTTACAAAAATGGATACTATGATAAAAATGATAGAAATTCAAAACCAACCTATGGATCAATATCATCTACATGATGTTCAGTGTGACATAATGGCTTAAATTTGTAACATTATTTGACATGGTAGATATATATATATATATATATATATATATATATATATATATATATATATATATATATATATATATATATATATATATATATATATATATATATATATATATATATATATATATATATATATATATATATATATATATATATATATATATATATATATATATATATTTAACAAGGTGGCAAAGCCACTTAATATATTTATATTAATATAATAACAATTTTACACTGGTTCAAAAGGAGCTCCCGGAGAAAAGAACCAGGAAGAAAAACTCCATTCATAGCCCCATATCCAAATAGAAGAAGAATTGGAGAATCCCCCTAACTAGCTGAAGTTGGATACAAAGAGAGAACCCACCCAGAAAGGAGCACATAGATTGAGAAATTACATATAGGATAAATTTACAAATTTCAAATTTTGCAAAAAAAGCCCAATAAAACCTAACATCTAATCCCACCCAAGAAAAATGACTAATTACATATTTAGCCGATGTTACAAAAACAAGCCAAAAGGTTGTAGAAAGAAACTTGAATCATAATGTTCAAGAGGAAGCCTTGTTACAGAAATACTCCTCCAAACCAATGGTGCCAATGAAAAGTCCAACTCAATCAAAACCACTGAGATCTTTAAAGACAGTGCCAAGAGAAGAAACAAGAACCAGATGTGAAGGTGGAAAATTCACAACAGGAGGAGCCATAAAGTACATTGAACATATATACTCAATCACCTACAATTCCGTAATTAGACCAAACCTGCAAAAAACACAAAATCCTGCAACAAGGAATGATAAGAAAATTGACATGGTAGATGTTAGAGTGTTTAGAATTTGAACATTACTTTCAACATTTCCCTCCACAAATTAGTTAACAATTATTTAAGAATAACATTTTCCTTATGCTACCCATGAATTTTACAACTTCATCAATCAAATGAAATATCTTCCATCTAGGAAATAAAGTCAAATAGCATAAATAATATGAAAAAATTACATACATAAAAATAACTCCTAGTATTGAAGCCTTCATTAATGTATGTGGTGCATTGTTGGGTAGCAATAGTAGAGTCTTGTTTAGGCACATGCTTATGGAATTTTAAAAACTACAATATTGATTAAGAAGCATAAATGTTAAGGTTTTATTTTAATAATATTTTCAAATAATTTTTTTTCCCTTCGTAAAGAACATGCAAAGATCGATAACCATCACCATAAGATCCAATTTCAATTTTTAAAACTCCATTAAAAAGACATTTTATTCCAAAAATAATTATAACATGTGTTCAAAATTAGATTTTCATTCGCATATAACAAATTAACAAAGACAAAGATTAAATAAAGGATTGCTAAGTTCATTATGGAACATATACATAACTATTAAAAAGGTGTGAATGCATTGCTCACTTGCTAATGGATAAATTGAAGTAATTGATTATAAATTAACTCAAAAAACCATGTAGACAAATTATTACCCTTTTGCAAATGGTTCTAGTCCAAATAATTTTAGAAAGGTGGTATTAGTACAATGTGAGGACGTTTCAATGATTTTCTAGATATTCATGGATGTGGGTGTTGGTAAAAGATAAGTCATATTTGAAAAGAAACTATCATATTCAAGTATTTATATATTCGCACTATGTGGACCTACCCTCTAAATAAATCTAATAAATAATGCTTCATTATCCTACAAATAATTAAATCTTTACACAACACATGACATGTGAAATATTTTTACACGACCCAAAGAAAATTACTTGATTGTCTCATAAAAGGATTAAAATCTCGTTAAAAAATTAGCCAATTTTTCACACATTCGATACTTGTCCAACTCAAATGTATAATATACATATATTGTCATCTACAAGCTACTACCTTCGAGAGCCAATTTCTAAATAGAGTTAAAGCACTCAATAGATAACCCATTACAATAATATAGTATAATGATTATCCAAAATGCTATTGACCACGACCCTCCATTATAGTATCACCTACACCTGCAAACATAATAAACTAGTTAAAAAATTAATTTACAAAAGAAAGACTCAAAATTGATTGAATTTCATATTATAATGTTCTTTCCATATCTAGTTCTCATTACATTTACTGTTGTTTATGTTGCTTGATTAAGATCAAAATATAGTCAGTGACTAGTTTGGTGATCAATTAAGGCTACAATAACATGTACATTTATCACATCAACTTATATATAACCAATATACAAATTGAATACTCAAAATTGATTAAATTCACTTTGTAATTTTCTCACCATCTCTAGTTTGCATTGCATCATCCATTGGTGTATGGTTGATATCAACAAATAGGGAAACATATGTTCTACTTTTTTATCATTTAAATCTATAATAACATGTGAATTTGAGACGCCAACTTAGATGAATTAAATACAAATTAAAAATTTACAATAAAATTTATTTTCTAATTTTCTTACTATATCCAATTTACATTAGATCTATTGTTGTTGATGTTTGATTAAGATCTATAATATGCACATTTGATTGTGATCAACTTAGATAACATATTCAAGTGTAAAAACACATTATGTAATTAATATATAAATATTTAAAATTTTATTTACCTGAATGGTTCCTTGAAATGTTTGCCCAGGGGTAACATTGACTATAGCGATTTCAGTGAGTGCATCAACTCCCAATAAATGTAATCCTGCTACGGGTCATTCGAAAAGAACAGTGGAGGATTTTGCGCGAGTTGAGGCTGACTGCTAACTGCTAACTGCTAACTGCTAACTGCACCAGACTGACAGTACGTCAGCGATGCAGTGTGGATGGTAATTGGTATGTTATGGGTATGGCATACCATCTATAGACTGTATTGCCATCCGTAGTCAGTACATCCGTAGTCACCGTTAGCTTGTCAGTTTAAAAGAATTGAATGACCTGCAATGAATATAGCCCCTCCTCATATATCTCTAAGAAAAATGTAAATGTGATAAAATAAAATCTGACTTTTCACTTAAGTATATTTAAATCTTTTTATAATTGTATGTTGCAGTTGAATTTTTTTTAATGTATTTTATTAACTTCATAAAAAATTATTATCAAAATTAGGTAGATTAAAATATTCTTTTTAATATAATGTATTTAAAAGTTTTTACTTTATTTTTTAATGAGATTTTAAATTTATGAAGAAAGAAGAAATTTTTTACTATTTTAAAAATAATATATTATAATGTATATTTTATTTTTTTAAATGTTAAATCAAATAAATAAAAATGTTAACAACATAAACTATTTTATTAAAATTGATCTTTTAGATTTAGTTCAAAATTAATAATAATATTTTATAGCATAAAATAGTAATAAATTTTTTTATGTTTGTTTATTTATTTTAAAAGAGTAATAAATATAAAAAATAGGTCTATATGTTTTATTAAGTTAGCTTTAATATTATCTCTTTCAACAACAATATTAATATTTTTAAAATATAACTTTATTAATCAAATAAAATAAATTGATAAAAATAGTAATTGTTACCCAAAATCAAACCATACAACACAATAGGCACTAGAAGAGAAACTTGCACATTCAAGTTATCTAATTAACACTGTCTAGTAGGTTTTGTTAGGTTGCATCTACTTACTACATTTGTTGTTAGATTTTAATTTTTATGTACTCTAAGTATTGATCAAATTATTACAAATTCTGAAAATCATCATTGATCATTACATTGTGCATTCATAAGAATGTAGTACAAATGTCATTTGATTCATATTGCATGATTCAATAAACAGAGTACATTTGCAAATTAGAACAGAAAACTGAAATGTGTAAAAGGTTCCCATGCATTGCCTCGTGTTTGTGTTGGTTCCGCTGGTCTCTGTCAGGTTCCTGCATCTAAGTCATACCCGGGTCTCCATTTGCATTTTGGTCCTTAAGGCGGCATCACCCAAAAAAGAAAATGAACAAAGGTTAGATCCCGACGGATCTAAGCAATACAAGGAAAACAATTACATACATCAGCTATATGTTACTATCTGCATATCAATCTAAGAACAAATGTAGCAAGAAAATGAAAACTATCACTCACTACAAGAAAGTGTTAAAGGGACATGTTCTAGAATATGAAACCTTTTGCTTTTAGTACCTATTGTGGTGTGTGATTTCATTTTGAACAAGTCAAGAATCTGAATGAAAGGGACTTAGTATGTTTTCGAACTGAGAAACTTTTTTTAGGATATATTTCATATTGATATTGCATGTAATTAACAAGTTGTTTTGTAGATAACAATTGACTGATTCATTTTTCAGTCATTTTTGAAGATGCAGAACAAGCTGGTTTCTCGTGCTACAGGAAGTTCCAGGTTGCTGATCTCTAGAAGAATCAAATTGTTTCACCAAAAGATGTTGATTTCATAAAAAATAGAGTACATTTTCAGAAACTTTCAATGATTTAATGCTGAATATTTTCAAGTACTTCAAGATTGATTCATAATTGAATGTTTACAAAATGTTATGACTAGGTGTCACGAACCCGTGTTCGAACCTCAGTCATTAGCATTTTGTTGTTGATGAGTGTCAGGAGCCCGTGCTCGAACTTCATTAACAGAATAATAAACATTTTCATCTGGTTGTACTTTATATCATAAATTGACAAATTCAATATCAGAAGGAAAATGTACATAAATCTGCTACAGGAGCTTCAATAATGCTAGTGTTTATTAATTTCAGAATGCTAAATTGGCCACTTTTTACAGTACTTGTCAAAAATTAGAAGAAAAATAGTTCATATGTTCAATTTCTGACAAGTAACATATCAAATTTCAAATGCTGGAATGTTGATTAAATTCTGGAATTTGAACTCAAGGTTCAAAATTGGTGTGTTCTTGTTGAAGGAATTATAAGTTCATGTTTACAGATGGTTACAGTTCAGCATAAACAGAGAATGCAAAGGAAAAATGTAAGCCTCTGTCATGATGTTGAATTCTTCTATGAAAATATCAGTGCATTATTTTGCAAAGCAATGGTGTTCATTTTTTAACAAGAAGAGGAGCATTGATAATTTAAGAATGGTATATTTGTATCAACAAGTTCAGACTGACAACCAATGGTGGTTAATTCAAATAAACAGAGCATCTTCAAAGCAGAGGACTGGTGAAAGGGAACAGAGTTCAAGTTCAATATGACTGTGAATACATAACAAAGAGTTGATTTTTAATATAACAGCGCATCATCAAAGGATGTTTGTGCAAGATCAACATAGCAAATAGTGAAGTTCACGTTCCAGGTTTCTAGTATTCATTGCAAAGTACAAAGAAAGTGAACAACAATTTTTTGCTGGGAGTAAGTTGTATATATTAGAACTGTTTGTGTAAGAAATAATAAATTTCAGCACATTATGATGGATAAGATAAAGCAAAGACTTCAAAGGAACCCTTATTTTTGCATTGAATGAACACACGTTTCCAGCAAATGGAAGTTGATTTTATGCAGAATATAAGTGGGCACTTTTTTTGAACAAACAAGATAAAGAGTATAAGCTCAAACTCCGTACTTTCAACAATAAACATCAAAATTTTATGCAGAGATAAGAGGTTTTTGATATCAAATCTTTCACAAACAGAGAAACAAATAGTGCATATGTTTCCAGCAGCAATAAACTTTGAAATTTTATGCAGGAAAAAGGGTTTCGACCCTATATTTTATGCTATCTTTCAAGTATAGAGATAAATAGAAAAATGAAACTTATATCATGCAGATGGTGTTCATTTCAGCAATAGAATGGAAGACGTTTTTATTTTAACTGAAAACATGTTTTTTTTTTAAAACATTGACTGGGGTTGCAGATTTTGAAAAGAGGGCATTTTAGTGAACGTATTGTTCCTAGATGTTTTTCAGGCCACTTTTGTAACCATTTTTGCAGAAATTGTAAAGGAAATATACCGGATTACAGGTCATTTTTGTGTTCAGATTATCATTCCTTTCCATCTTCTTTAGTAAGTGTTCATATTTTTTATTTTGATAAATCTGATTAATCAAACCTTATTTGAGAAATGTATGTTGCTAAGAGTTTAGTAATTTGTGGTTAATCCCTGATTATCAAATTCATTAGTCTATATGGTGAAAAGTGTTCCAAACATCTGAATTTCATAGTGAACTAGGTCTGGAGTTGTTTTTCTTTTTTGATTTCTGAATCAGTCATTGGTGTATCACCTTTATTTTCTAAGTTTTAAAGTTCCCTTTACCCTTTTCCCATCAAGTTTTTTTCAGGTTAGTAAAGTGATATCCAATTTTTATAGGAGCCGGCCTAGAATCCGGAGATTCCTTTCCAATCATAGTCCACCCACAGCTAGGAAAGGTTTCCATTGTCAGTTAGAATTGTTGTTAGCCTTATTGCCTGATAAAGGTAACAATTCTAAACCTGAACAGTAATAAAATAAGACCATATTTTTTATGTATTTTATTAATTTATTATTAAATAATTAAAATTATTACAATTACTAATTATAACTTAACTAGAATATCTTTATTAGTACTTGCCCGTAGGCTAAGTACTATTGTATTGGATTTTGAGTTTTTGATGTTAACTAGTGATTAAATGAAGTGTTCTACACAATGAAAATAATTCTTTTTTATATTTCATTATAAGTCTTTTTCATTTGTAAAATATAGATGCAAATTATTTAACTTTATAATATCTAGAAATTAATTTTTGATCATCTCATTGCATTTGAAGTCTTATTACACGAGTGGACCAATTAAAATTTGCCACTTTTGTTATTTATCGTCCTTCCACTTATTTCATTTAATGAATATTCTACATAATTACATTTTATAAGAAAAATATTTTATTTTAAAAAATGATTAAAATATCATTTCCTAACAAATTTATTAAATATAAATAAAGGAACTTTTATCTTATATTTTATAAAATAATAATTATTTAATATGGATAAATTTTTTTTATTACTTTTCTCACTTTTTATAGAATATATTAAAGGAAACTTCCTTTCTCTTTGAAACAAAAAATTACATTTTATTTATTTCAAATACAATTGGTTGAATTGGTTTGCTGTATAGGACCCCTTTTAGAAGACTTCCTTTGTATTTGCATTTTTTTAACAACAATTATAAATTTTACAATTATATATTGTATTAATATTATACAAATATACTTTATGATAATATACTTTGAATAATTTTTTAATTTATTAAATTTACATTTTTAAATATTTATAAATTAAACTAAAAAATTAACCAAACTTTAACATAATTAAAAATTAGAATTAAAAACAAAATTTAATTATTAAATAATTATTATTATATTTTACACAACTATATTTTGTACGGAAACTAAATATTGTTAATAAAAAATAATAATGACAAAATAGTTAATAGGAATATAAATAATTTATTTAACAATGTTAAAATAGAAATAAAAAAGTTAAAAGTTTAAATGGTCCCACATGGCCCAACTACTTAAGTGTTGTTATCTTACGAGACAGATTCATGCATGTTGAATAAGTATTAAGCTCACTTATATCTTAAGTTGAAAATTTTAATGCATGTATATATCTTAAGTTGAAATAATTATAATTAAAAATAAAAAAATTATTGTTACAACTATATTAAAATAGATCATTATAATTATGTAATTTAATCATTAATTAAAATACATTTAATTAAAATTAAAATTATGGTTAAAAAGAACACATAATATTTTTAACATTATAATTAGGTTTCTATTCTTAATGCTACAATATGATTCTACATTACAATTTCTTAATTATTAAAAAAGTTATTACTTCTACTATAACTTTAAAAAATATTTAAAAAATCAATACACTATTACTTCTCCTTTATTTTTAACTAATAAAGGCAAGTACTTATGTGGCACTTGTTTAATAATATTTTTTTAATAGCTTTCTAATCTTATATTCAATTTATTTAACTATAATAAAAAATTAAAATACAATACATATAACATTTTTTATTTAAAAGTTTTTAATTTATTTGTTTTGTATTCAATTTTTACTTTGTGTCTGTATTTTATTGAATCATCATATTATATTTAAGTTGGTGATTGCCCAAAAGTAATATTTAGATTTTATTACTTTTATCATATATATTTTGAACCAAATCTAATGATTCAATTTTAATAAAATAGTTTAGATGTCAACTTTTTATTTATTAGATTTAAATTTAAAAAAAAAAAAATATGAACATAAAAATATTACAATATATTACCTTTTTTTTTCACAAATTTAAAAATTATCAAGACAAATAATATAAAGAATAATAAATCAAAATCTTTTAAATATAATCTATTAAAATAATATTTGTATCTACCTAATTTTTATAATATTTTATTTATAAAATTAATAAAATATATAAAATAGTTCAATTTATTTCACCCCTTTTTTTAAACAAGAAATACAATCAAATTTACTTACTCAAATTAAAAATTTAAATTTAAATTTATAACTTTTTTCTTATTTATGCCAATACATATGGATAAGTCACTGCAGACTCATATTAAGTGCAGGTCATTTGATTATTTTCGATGCCATAAAGACAGCGGTTATGCAGGCATATAAATAGACAACTTACCAAAGGGACACTTTTTTAAGAAAAAAACTAAGTATACTTTTTCCCCCTTGGTAAGTTGTCTATTTATATGTCTGCATAGCCGCTGCCTGCCATAGACATAAGAATAGTGGGGA
Organism: Chamaecyparis obtusa; assembly: GCA_027943335.1. Lineage (NCBI taxonomy): Eukaryota > Viridiplantae > Streptophyta > Pinopsida > Cupressales > Cupressaceae > Chamaecyparis > Chamaecyparis obtusa. The sequence goes on along the minus strand of BSBK01005260.1, from coordinate 255,750 downwards.
AATTTGTCGGCTGGGTAGACAGTGCCCATAGGGAGCCGGCTGTGCATGGTAGTGTGCATGGTAGTGGGTTGGGCAGGGGCAATTTGTCGGCTGCATAGCTAGCTCCTAATGTCTTGGTGTAACGAAACATGGCGTCAGCGGATAATTTGAAAACGACATATGGATGTGCGGTGGACTGGAATAAGAGGAGGAAAATTGTCCGCGTGTTGTCAGAGTGAGGAGGATATTTTTTTATATTTAATTAAGAAGGAAAGAGAGGGAAGTGTAATGGCATGGCGAGTGCATCTCTGGCGTATACCTGGCATTGGCAGGGGCCGGGGCGCTCCTTTCGGGTTCAGGCGTTCGCGTATAATCGTCTTCAGGTGAGGGTGCAACTCAGTAGTAATGCCACCGGCAGCAATAAGACTACAAATAATAAGAATATAGCCACAAATACAAGTAGAGGGGGAGACAGCCTTTACTTTAATGTGACGGGCTTTCCGTTTCCTCTCGGTCCATTTCTGAGCCGTCCCACTTTCAGGACGGAGGTACGAATTCTTCCACTCATATAAGTTTTTTCTTTTCTTGCTCGTCTACCATTTCATGTTCTCTTTCTTTTATAAGTGCTCTCAGCGGCTCCCCTGTCTTCAAAAGTGTTTTCTTTTGTCTCATCGCGGAGCATTAAGATGGACGAGCATCTCCCATTATTTTCCTCTTAATGCTCTCTCTGGGGTTGAAGCAGATATTGCCGTTTTGAATCAAAACAATCGAGGGAATTTTCAGGCGTAGCCGTCAAGTTGAAATAGAATCATTACCCATCAACAGACTATAAATTCGAACACCAAATCTCTAGCCTTGAAAATAACTGCAGGGCTAATGACTGCGTTAAAAATTCACATGATGCTCTAGAAGTGTATCTACAAGCATGGGCACTCTAAAATGAAAGAACGAGGAACATCTTTGTACCTTGCAAACATATGACTAAAAGCTAGGGTTCAGATTGAGTGTTGTGCAAGTAAACCGCATACCTAATTATCTTGTGTTGTGATCACCATAGTCTCTTCTTTATAGGATAATTGGTACTTGGAAAGACATCCCTGGAGCTATTGAGGATCACAAGCTTAGTTTTAACAAGGGTATCTACTAGGAAGAGGAGAGGGGTAGATAATAATTTCAGCAAAAATTAGCATGACAAGTAAGCATTCGACAATATACTATCAGCAATAACAGAAGTATGCTGCCACCCTTTTTGTCTTAGTACTTGGTTAATGTAACAGTTGTCTGTTCTATTATCTTTGACCTCTAGTAAATTTCCAAAATGCTTCAGGATAACATGTAAGATTGTATTATTCGGGATTATGTGATACATATTTCATTGTTCACAAAGGCCTGTTAAAATGTGTTAATCTTAACCTCGTAAACTACCATGCGGGGAAATTACTACTCCTACAACTGCCCAAATAAACTTACTGACAAATATATATATTTACTAACCTGCTAAATATTCTATCTATTCTATCAAGTTCTGATGTTTTATCCAAATTGAATTGCTTAATTATTTAGTCAGAGTCATTATTATCCTTATTCATGAGTAGTGGTTCACATGAACCCCTCTCCCATGAGCATAAATGGTCTACTTAGCACTTTTTGCATCTAGCCGATGCTTACAAGGGTGAAGCATCAAGACTTCACAGGAGGTCATCCATCCTAATTCTAATTTGAATCAAGTGCAATTAACCACAGTGTTTCCTCTTAAAGTTACTGGGTAAACCTTGTTTGAGGCTAGGTTCTGATTTTGATTCTAGTCGGGTTTCAGATCAGGTCCGGTTCTCATCCTGGTTTGACCAGGGTTCCTATGGTTGGAACCCAGGTGCCCAGGCTACACCCGGGCCAAACCCGGGCGCACCTGCTGCTGTGGGTGCCAAAAAAAAAGAGCTCCACATGCCTTGAAAAACTATTTTGTACCCTAAAATTCCTTTTACAAATACATATTGAGACTTATTCAAATTATGAATATGATATATGAGATATTTTATCTATAATTTTATTGGCAAGTATGGATTTATGAGTATCATGCTTCTAACTTATTATTATTATTAATATATGTTTGAACATGAATGATATATAGATAAATTTATAATATATCAATATGTATATATATTTATATGTATATTTGAAAATTTATATATGTACAGAAGAACCTGAACCCAAACCCAAGGAAACTTTTTTCGCCGAACCTGCGTACCGAGCCTGTATCAGAACCAGAATCAGCAACTTAGGTTTCCCCATAGCTTGCTGCCCTATTTGCAAAATCTTTAGGTATGAAATATTCTCTTGAGGAATTCTTTGCATTTAATTGGAACATATGAGAGTGTTTCATACAACTAGGTAAGGAGAGGGATACAATATTGTGTTGAAAATTTGTTATCAGGAATGTCTATTCAATTATAAATAAGTGTAGCAAACTATAGTGGCAAGTGATTAAGTGCCGTTCTATATTCACAACAAAAAAGATCTTGTGATAAGTAGTGTTTCAAATAGAGACTGTTGTAGGCAATAGTTGAGAATGCATGTGGTGAGGCGGATGAAAGAAGCATCCGGGCTTCATAGGAGTTCATCCATCCTAGTTCTAATTTGACTCAAGTGCACTTAAACCACAGGGTTTTTCCAAATTATAAATAAGTGTAGCAAACTATAGTGGCAAGTGATTAAGTGCCGTTCTATATTCACAACAAAAAGATCTTGTGATAAATAGTGTTTCAAATAGAGACTGTCGTAGGCAATAGTTGAGAATGCATGTGGTCAGGAGGATGAGAGAAGCATCAGGGCTTCATAGGAGTTCATCCATCCTAGTTCTAATTTGACTCAAGTGCACTTAAACCACAGGGTTTCCCCAAATAGTGTGCTGGCCCATTTGCAAAATCTTTAAGTATGAAACACTCTCTTGAGGAATCATTTGCACTTAATTGGAACACATAAGAGTGTTTTATACTAGTAGGTGAGGATAGTGATACAATATTGTGTTGAAAATTTGTTATGGGCAATGTCTATTCGATTATATACATATGTAGCAAACTGCAGAGGCAAGTGATTAGGTGTCATTCTATATTCATAACAAAAAGATCTCGTGACAAGTAGTGTTTCAAATAGAGATTGCTGTAGGCAATAGTTGAGAATGCATGCGGTGAGGAGGAGAGAAGCATAAGGTGTGAAGAATGAGGAAGGTGCAAATTTGTGAGAGGTAGGAATGTCTACGAACAATATTGGGTGGTGTGTGGCAAAGCGAGATTAGTAGGCTTGTCAGGTGTGTTCCACTTTCTAATTAAACACTTGCATTTTTTAAGGTGTGGACATTTGAATAGTTCTTGAAATCAATGTGAAGAGAGCGACGTAAGGAAGTTTGAGTAGCTTTGTATTAGCTATATTAAACCGTGAGGTTCATAGATGCTTTCTTTGTGTGCTGTGTTAATGTGTGGCATGATATAATAGGTAATTCAATGATGTTCTCTCTAAGTCATCTGAAGTTGGACATTGTAGATTCCTTTCCATGCACCTTCACTTCTGCATTATGACATGTTCATTCGTTTAAACAAAGTATTTTTTTTTTGGATAAAGACAGACTTGAAAGCATGTCTATTAATTAAGGGTTACTTTTGGATGAAGTTTATTCTCTCTCATAACTTTGTAATTTTTTTTAGTTAGTCTATAAACTTTGCTTATTCTCAAATCCAAAAAAATTAATGGGCATTAACTATGCAGAAAAATATTTTAAAAAATTCCAAACATTAGAAGTTGGATATGCTTTATGTATCTAAATGTTATAACCCTACCCAATTTTTTTTTTCACACTTCTAAATTAAATGAGTTCTAAGTTCTAACTAATAAAATTTTGTCAACCACTTTGCATGTAATGAACTTTGAGGTATTCACAAGTGCAAACAATGAGAGTTGCTGCTACTAGAATTTGAAATCCTAAATTCATCACAAAATCATAGCATTGTTCAGATATTTGACGTGGGCGTTTTGTCAAATAGTTTGTATTACATCAGAAATAGATACACAATTAACATTTTCAATTCTAGATGCTTTTACAAATTTCGTGTGTTAATTATGGACAAATTGTGTGTCTATGGGGGCACGCATGTTGTAGCAAACTGGAGCATTGCAAATTTCCAAACAAAAGATAAATATTAATTAATTTCAGTGCTGACATTTATTGAAGTATGCAGACCAATCAGCTTTTCCCTAACATTTTTTACCCTCTCCCAAGGCCGTACGATAACTAGATAAAATGATATGACCGACCCTAAGCATGGTACGGTAGCTAAAATTATGGAATGTCACTTACAAAGGTGCTGCAGTTCCTTGTTTATTTGCTGCGCCTCCTGTAATGAATGCTGCAGCAGCCTTTAAGCACTCTTTATGGCTGCGGTAGAAGTTGGGGACGCTTAAATGTTTTAAGACTTGCATTGATTCCTTTTTGTAGGCCCTTTTGAATGTTTATGGCCCCTCTTTGGCTCTCAAATTGGTTTGACTGGGGAAAACTGAGCATAAATAAAATATGTGAATTTAATTCACATCTTCAATATGCACACAACACTTAGAGTTTCTGCTCTTTTGAACCATTTGCACACACCTCACTACAATTCTTGGTAATTTAATTTGTTTGCACAGACAACACTTTGTAAATTTATAATTGCCTGCAAAACTTATATAAATTTATCATTTGTACATCTCGCAAACCCTGGAAAGATATATATTGCTCCAACTCAATCTTGAACATTCAGCACATTCGCGAGTCTTGTGCAAATCCATCTCTGAACCCTTTGTTCACACATTGTGACCTTGAATGGATCACACAGTATTGGTTAGGGAGGGAGGAATCATTCACCACCAAAACCAATCTTACCTTAGGGTTCATCTGAGGTAGAAGAGATGAAAAACTTTTGTGGCAGAGCACCGCAAGTTGAGGACAAATTCCTTCTTCTCTAGCTGAGTGCTTTTGCATTGAATTGAATTTGCCATTAATCCATTGAGTTGATGTCTGATATATTGAAAGAGCATCATAGTCCAATTCTAAATACGGTCCTAGGAGCGCCGCTATGGAGAATGGCTACCTATATTAGTCCCAAGACATAGCATATTGCTAACACAAGCAAGCACAACCCAAAAACACATGATTTAAGAGCCCAGATTGTACTTTACATGTGTAGGAAAAGTTTGAATTGTCAGTGCATAGACAAGAGTATTTGTTGAACAATGATCAAAGGAAGCAAACAAGAGATTGGGAGTCCTAGTGCAGCATTCATACCATATGCCTCTAGATCCGAGAGTCATCAACACATGTCCAAATGTAATATGCACCCCCGGATATGGTTTTTTTGTTGCTAAGTCTGATTTTTGCAAAGGTTCTGATTTTTTGGTTTTTGCTTGTTTCTGATTTTTTTTTGTGTTTTTTTCTTTTTTTGGTTTTTTGACAAATAATGATTGCAATGCATAAACAAATAAACAATAGTGAAGTGAAAGTACAATGGACAATTTTTCGTAACACCCAGCAAAGGAATTAAAATTGATTTATTCCAACAAATAAGCTGCTACAGTTTGTACCAGGTATATGAATGATTACATGCAATCGTTACAGCATTTCCTACTCATTTTCAATGCCCAAGAGCTGACCTGATAGTATAAATATGACTGATTTTTCCTGTGACGGTCTGCTGCAGACACCAGGCCTCCAGATCTGAAGTGGAAAGGATGTTCAATTCTGATGTACGGCTGGAGACTACTGTGTTTTTTCACTGTGAACTGCTGTTATCTCTCTTCCACCTGGTAATCACAAATTTATAGCCTCCAAATGATGATATAGGGTCTGATCTATGCTTTACCACTGCCCACACCCAAACTGAGTCCTGCTGGTAAAAGCCTAGGTCGTACGGCTGCCTCTGGGAGACGAAAAGATTGATGGAAATCACAGTTTGTGCTCTGATCCAATCTGATACTACTGAGAAACTTTACACAAATTGATGCCCACTAAAAGAAACCTGACCGATCTGTGCAAATGTGAACCCTTAGATGGTCTCTCACACCTTTAGGTCTTCAATCTTTTGAGAGATTTTGTTCTCAGAGGATGTATATGGTTGTAAGCTCTTCACCAAAGCTCCACCTCCAAAGTATGTTTTCAAAATAACCTAGAATGAATCCCTGTCAACTTTAATTCCCTCCTTTATATCATTCTCTTTCCCTCCAAGAGGGATCAAACTTCTTTTAGTGTTTCCCATTTTATTTTAATAAACATTAAAATGTTTTTATTTTAATTAAATATCTCACCTAGGGATCAATCCAATTGGGGGCCTTGTTTGTCAGGGTAAAATGACCCTCTTTTAAGTTATAATTTAACTTTATTTGCTTATGGAGTTGTGTCATAAACCCCTTTATTATAATTTATTAAATATTATAAAGTGATTATATTAATCACCTTTTATTATTACTTTATTTCCATGACCCTCTTTTAAGTTATAATTTAACTTTATTTGCTTATGGAGTTGTGTCATAAACCCCTTTATTATAATTTATTAAATATTATAAAGTGATTATATTAATCACCTTTTATTATTACTTTATTTCCAATTTATTTTTTAACTCGCTCATCTTGGCCCCAATTTGAATTATGTTTGATGACACCTATCCATTGATGTTGTCTGACCACTGTGAGATAATTGGCAATCTCCTCCTGAAATTTAGGAACTCTCCGAATTGTGCCAAAAGTCTCCAAGCTGATCTTGAAGGTCTCTTGATGCTTATCGGTCAACTCCTAGTCAATCCCTAAAATATAAGGATTCCTCCTAAAATCTAGGAGACTATTCCAAACTAGCCAAATTGGTTCACAAAGCCCCTGAGTGACTCCATGAGCCCCTGAATGGGTCCCCTATGCAATCTATTGGCCTACGGGAACTAGTATAATAGTTTAGTCCTGCTAGAAACATTGACACTAAGGGAAGCACAAAAATGGGGACATTATAATGCGCCCTCCCCAAAGATTGCTTGTCCTCAAGCAATTGTAGTACAATCTCCAATCAACAAACTGATCCAAACTAAAATCAAGAATGATCCTAGGGTCCCACGACAAACTCGGAAGGAATCCACCATGATGATGTTGTGTCACTCTAATCATAATTGAAAACCCATTGTGCTGAAACTATACTCTCCCCTCTTGGGACTCCCCAAGGTAATCATCATAAAAAACCAGACTGTAATATCTAAGAAGACTGAAATCAATGACATGGAATGTCTCTTGCCAGAGCATCCTAGAGGAGATCACATCAACAACCTCACTTCTTATCACAATCCTGGGCACCCAAAAAAATACTCTGCCCAACCATATAGCACAATCCCAATCGTCGCCCAACATAACACTGTAATGTCCCTTTTTTGGGACATTAGAATTTTAAATGGCATCTTTCTAAAATATTAAAAAATGACTTTATGGGAGCCTCATGTAAATTGATAAAAGTCATTTTAATATTAAAAGAGGTTGAAAAGTGAGAAAAGAGGAAGACGACAGAAAGACAGAAAGGGGAAGGTGAAGAGTATTAAAAAGAGGTTGAGAAGTGACAAAAGAGGAAGAAGACAGAAAGGCAGAAATGGGAATGTGAAGAGTCACTAGGTTGTGCTTAAAAGAAAAAAGAGAGCTCATTTGCAGCTATGCTTGGATATGTTTTTTTTATTTCTCTTGGAGAGACTTGGGAAGCTATCAACTTTCTATTTAGAAACCTGAAGACGGAAACCTTCAAGCTTCCTCGGTGGATTGGACAAAAACCCAGTTCATCATTTGAGATGGATATGTGGCGGAATTCACATTGCATTTCAGGTTCATTTCTTATTATCCAATCTGGTTGTAGTTTTTGTATTTAAGATTGGATTATGTTATTGTACTGTTGAATATTAAATGTAATAACATTTCTGAGTATATATTATCTGAGAATTTTGTGGTATTTTGTTGGTTATTGGAGTAAGTTTTTATCTTGTCAAAAAAGAATTGCAAATTCTGCTCTACAGTTGTATTACGAAATAGCAAATTGTAGGTTGAACTTCCGATTTAAAGAAATCCTTCTATACAACTCAAATTATGGAAATTTAAATTCGTATGATCTAGGCCATCTTTATAGACTATGACAGTTGTATCAGATGCGATTAAGGAATCTTCAGTTAATATCCACTTGGGATATTACAGGTGGTATCAGAGCAGTGTATCTTGCCAGCGTGAAGGGCTAAATTGCAAATAAATGTTTTGAATATCATATTCAAAATATTTAATTAATTTGGTGGGAGCTTAATTGGAGTTTAATAGAATATTTCCAATTTTTTTGAGATGTTAATGTGGTCCTTGAAATCACATGAGCTGCTGGGTTCTTGAAATGAACTTAACATTGGAAGCAATTATAATTGTTACTTGCTTGTGAGGCCTGACTCTTCTTAAAAGATTGGTTTGTGAAATAGTTTTTTAACACCGTCTGTGGAAGTTCTGAAGATTCTATATTAATTTTTTTTTGCATTGAATATTAAGGGAACACAACTGATCAAATATTTATTCATCTATATTTTATTATGCCGTGGTTAGATGCCAGAATATTTCTAATATTGGCGGAACTATTGTAAAAACTATTTTAAGGCATTGCGGGTTATTTTATAAGTGTCGTTGATTATTATTTGGGCCCAATTTATATGAAAGGATATAGTGTGGTGTCAAAAAGATTTGTATTTTAAAATTGGTGGAGGTAAGGGAAATAATACCTAAGTTACCGGTTCGAGTTCGGTTCCAAGTTCGGTTTCGAAGAACCGGTTCGCAAGTTCGACAAAATTTTGAAAAGGGGTTTAGGTTTGGGTTCGAAAAACATGTAAATTTTTTTAAAATATATATATACATATTTATGAAGCCTAGAAGCATGAGTTAAAATTAGAATGTCACACAGTATCATAAAAACAACATTTAAACAACAAAAACACCATAAACTTATAATCATAGCATCACGAATCGTGATCATACCATCATATACTTCAAGTTCAACATCAAAGATTCAAAACATTAAAACTAAATCATAACATCAAGTTCACGTATCATTGTTTCAAACTTTCAAGTTCAACTAATGAATTAAAAATGTATTAATCTTCATCTTCCTCTTCATCTTCATCTTCATCTTCTTCTTCATCTTCTTCAACATTAGCTGACTCAGCAATAGAGCTACGACCAATGGGATCAGTAGCAACAACAATAGTATTGGTGTCAAAATCTTCAAAATCATCAAGTGCAAGCCGAGAAGTGGAAGCATCTAAGTCCGCAAGCTCTGCATTTACATCCCACCTCTTCGTGTCCCCTTTTTTGTATTGTTTACTCTTGTGTGAGAGAAGATGCAAGTTGTAATGCACAAATACCAAGTTCTCTACTCTTTTTGACTGCAATCTATTGCGCGTCACTGAGTGGATGAAAGAATATGTGCTCCAATTTCTTTTTGATGCAGATGAACTAGCAACCTATGAAGACAAGACAAGGTAAGCAATTAAAATAAAATAATAAAAATTACTTGTTAGTCATGAAGATAAAGTAAGCTAATTTAAAAAAAAAAAAATTAAAAATAGAACTTACTTGTGATGTAATTTTTATTGCAAGGGGCTGCAATGTTTGGAATCTTTAGCCATGGAGGTATCACCAACTATGAGCATCCTTCCTAAACCGATGACGAAGAGCATCATTACGTAGACCTCTTGCATTCACAAACTCTATGAACTCATCTGTAATCAAATCTCTCATATCATCATCAGGAAAGAGTCTTTCAAATGCTGCCTTGTATCCATCAGACACTTCTAAATCTCTATAGGGTGGTAGCCTTCCTGGTAGATCAAGATATTGGTTGCTATAATATTTGGGCGTCAATGCATAGGCAAGCAAATGCAGAAGAGTGGTCAATTTGTTCCATCGTTCTACAATAATTGCTTGCAATTGTCTGAAGAGGGTCTCTTCGGGATCTTGCTCTTTTTCATTTACAATTTGCTTGATCTTCTCAAGCATTGAGTCTATGCCATCATAGATCTCTCCAAGGCAAGGCCTATCCATGTCATGTTAAGGTATAGCTTCACTCGTATTATATATATATATATATTATAGTATACAATGATTATGCTATAAGAATTGTGATTATATTATTATTATCTTATTATCATTATTATATTGATGAAATATAATAATGATAATAACATAGCAATTTATAATACTATACATTGTTAATAATTAAGAGTTGTAATTTATATTGTTATTATTATATTATCATTATTATATTTATAATATCATAATACAATATTATGATATTACATTAATATTGAATCGAACTATGTTCGATGACTATCATAATTATTAGCATCGACTATTATGTCGAATGAATGAATGGCACTAAACATTGTTATTAAGACAGCCGACTACACTAATGTAAGTCGCTGCTTACATTAGTGCTAGCGACTGTTGTTAACAGTCGCTAGTACTAATGTAACCAGCGACCATGGGACGTGCTCTTTCATTAATGAAGGGACACATTGCTTGCTGTTCTTTGATCATCAGCATATATATATATGTATGTTGTGATCGCAGGAAAATACAATCAATAAAAGTGTTCATTGCTATTATTACCTGCGGTCATAGCATACTGTATAGTATATTCAGAATAAATATAAAAGTATCAGAGTGTCTTGATATATCAGAACATTCATTTTATCAGCACATATAAAAGGTAAATTATATTCTCAAGATCTGATTTCCTAACATGGTATCAGAGCCAAATTAAAGAGAATATAATTCTGAATTATTATTTGATTGGAAAAGAAAGATATTATTTAAAAGAAAAGATTCGTTCACAAATCATTAAAAATGACCACCGGAATTAGGATGGAAGACAAATTGGAAGGAGCATCCAATTTTCTATCATGGAAAATTAGAATTACCACACTATTGCAAGAACTGGAATTAGAATCTTTCATAGAAGAGGAAAAAGAAATACCTACAGACGAAGCAGAGAAAACAACTTGGAAAAGAAGGAACAATAAAGCCAAGAAGTTAATTGTTGATTCAGTCAAAGACTCTATTCTTCCAAGCATAGCAAGATTAACAACAGCATATGAGGTTTTCAAGAAAATTCAAGAAACGTATGAGATAAACAATACAAGTCGAATATTAACCTTAAAGGAACAATTGTTGTCAATTAAGATGAATAAAGGGGAAACAGTTACATCTTATTTCCTTAGAATTGCTGAAATTCGAGATCAACTATTCTCTATTGGTAACAATGTAGAAGACATAGAATTATCTCTAATAGCACTAAGGGGATTACCAACATCTTGGGAGAATTTCATTCAATGTATAAGCACTCGTCCACCCTTACCAAAATTTGATCAACTTAAAAACGATTGCACTCAGGAAGAATCAAGACTCATTACTAGAGGACTAGGTTCAAAGGAAGAGGGAGAAACACAAGCTCTCAACACAAAGTCTCACAACAAGAAAGAAAAATCCTTCAAAAGAATGAGGGGATACAAAAGAGATTTTTCTAAAACTCAATGTTACAAATGTGATAAATATGGGCACACTCATCGACACTGTCTTGAAAGACAAAAGACTCAAGCCACCGTAGCTGAAGCAAAAGAAATTCCACTTTTCTTTATAGCTCTCTCAAGTGAACTAAATTCAAATAATAGGACTTGGATAATTGATAGTGGTGCATCAAGACATATAACCAGATTTAAAAGTCAGTTTGAAACACTTGAAAATTATTCAACAGAAGAAGTAACTATTGGGGATAACTCCACTTACCCAGTAAAAGGAATAGGGACCTGTACTATCAAGATAAAGAATGAAGTATCCTTACAACTAAAAGATGTTCTATTTGTACCTCGAATCAAAAGAAATTTAGTTTCTATATCAGGACTAGTAGATCAAGGATTTCGTGTCACCTTTAATGAAGACAAACTTCTACTATGGCCTAAAAATTCAAATATGAAAAATGCCACAATTATAGGGACAAGAGATGGTAGTTTCTACAAACTATGTAATGAACAGAAAGTTGCACTAACTCATGAAATTACAAACCACAGTGAATTATGGCATAAGAGGTTGGGACATCTAAGATATAATGCTCTACCTATGATAAACAAAATTACTACGGGTCTTCCACACTTTAAAAATAATCATCCTGGCATTTGTAAAGGTTGTGCACTAGGGAAGAATATAAAAGGATCATTCCCTACAAGTGAGCACAAATCTAAAGTAACCTTAGAATTGATCCATACTGACTTATGTGGACCCATGTCAACACCTTCATTAACAGGATCACTATACCATATTATTTTTGTTGATGACTATTCTCAGAAAACTTGGATATACTTTCTTAAGGTTAAAGAATCAAGTGAGGTACTATCTAAATTCAGAAAATTTAAAGCATTAGTAGAAAATCAAACAGACAAAAGAATAAAAGTATTAAGATCTGATAATGGAGGTGAATACAAATCTGACATATTTAAAGAGTTCTGTAATTCTGTTGGAATTAAGAGGGAGTATACTGTGTCATATAATCCTCAACAAAATGGAGTAGTAGAAAGGAAGAATAGATCCATGATGCTTGATCAAAACCTTCATACTTCTTTTTGGGCAGAAGCTTCAAATACAACGGTATATATTCAAAATCGGTGTCCACACTCCATACTAGAAAATATAACACCAGAAGAAGCATTCACAGGGATCAAACCAGATCTAAGTCATCTCAAGATATTTGGATGTCCTGTATATATTCATGTACCTAAAGAAAAGAGGACTAAACTAGAACCATCAGATAAGAGAGGCATACTTGTTGATTATAGTGAAAACACTAAAGGGTATCGAATCTACATTCTAGGACAAAAGTCTGTTGAGATGAGTAGAGATGTAAAATTTGATGAAAATAGCACATTTAAAAACTTTGAAGAGGATAACATCCCGGAGATAGAAGAAGATCTCACTGCTGAAATTGAGAGGGAGGAATTGGACTGTTTGGAAAACCTCTAGATCCAACTGTGATTCATTGTGACAATCAAAGTTGTATCAAGTTATCTATTAATCCAGTTTTCCATAACAGGTCCAAACATATTGAGATTCCATATCATTACATAAGAGATGGTAGAGAGAAATATCATAAAGTTAGAGTACATTAGTACTGAAGAACAAAGTGCTGATATTTTTACTAAGCCACTTGCAAAGCTGAAGATAGAATACTTCAGAAACAAACTTGGCATGATCAAGTTGTGATGTATGGTTTAAATTCCTCTTATTTATAAGTTTTTTATTCATGAATAAATGTAAAAAATGTGTATATTGCAATATTGTGTAAAATGATCATTTTTGTGAGGGTTAACATTTCAAGGTGACGATCTTGTAAATGGTTAACCAAAGTTTCAAGATAGACTACTTAATTGTGTGTCCCGACTGTGCGGAGATCTTGACTCTTGTTATTACTGGATGTGTAATAACAAAACCATATCATGATAGACTACTTAATTGTGTGTCCCGACTATGCGGAGATCATGATATTCAAGTCTATTTTCATGACGAGACTACATTAACTTGTGTGTCCCGAAGTGCGGATGTCATGATGGACTTTTGATGTTTAATACTCACTCGCTAAGAGGGAGTGTTAAGGTATAGCTTCACTCGTATTATATATATATATATATATATATATATATATTATAGTATACAATGATTATGCTATAAGAATTGTGATTATATTATTATTATCTTATTATCATTATTATATTGATGAAATATAATAATGATAATAACATAGCAATTTATAATACTATACATTGTTAATAATTAAGAGTTGTAATTTATATTGTTATTATTATATTATCATTATTATATTTATAATATAATAATGATAATATCATAATACAATATTATGATATTACTTTAATATTGAATCGAACTATGTTCGATGACTATCATAATTATTAGCATCGACTATTATGTCGAATGAATGAACGGCACTAAACATTGTTATTAAGACAACCGACTACACTAATGTAAGTTGCTGCTTACATTAGTGCTAGCGACTGTTGTTAATAGTCGCTAGTACTAATGTAACCAGCGACCATGGGACGTGCCCTTTCATTAATGAAGGGACACATTGCTTTCTGTTCTTTGATCATCAACATATATATATACGTATGTTGTGATCGCAGGAAAATACAATCAGTAAAAGTGTTCATTGCTATTATTACCTGCGGTCACAGCATACTGTATAGTATATTCAAAATAAATATAAAAGTATCACAGTGTATTGATATATCAGAACATTCATTTTATCAGCACATATAAAAGGTAAATTATATTCTCAAGATCTGATTTCCTAACATGTCAGCGTACCTAAGCATGCTCATAATGGGCTCGATGAACTTAATGATATATTCCGCACGTTCCCACCATAAGTCATCCAATATATTCCCTTTATTTTGGATGCCCTCTCACTGTTGCTTTGCTTCCATATAGCCCAATTGTTGCTGATTACCATATTGCAAAGTGCCTCTTTCACTTGCACAAGTCATCTCAAGATGATTAAATTTGATGCAAAACGAGTTTCAGCAACCTGTAACATAAATTAGAGCAAAAACATACAACTATTAGATACATACTTTATAAAAGAATACACATTACACAATAAAAAAAATGAAAATCAGAATACACATTACTAACTTTAGTTCAAGTTCACTTACCTTCAGTAACTCCAAATGTGAGAACATTCTGAATATTCCTTGAGTCATGTGATGGTTTGTGATGAACATATGGATGTCCTCAGCCTCTGCATACACCTCCTTGATCCACTCAATTGTGTTCCCAATCTTTTGTAGCATAAGATTGAGTGAATGGACTGCACAAGGTGTCCAAAAGATATGCTGATATTGTTCTTCAACCAACAAACCAACAACTCTACAATTCTTTGAGTTGTCTGTTATGACTTGGAGAACATTACTAGCACCCACTTGTTCAATGGCAGAGATGAGAATATTAGCAATAAATGGCCCATCTTTTACTTGTCCCTCACAATCCACCACTTTCAAAAACATTGCCCCTTTAGGGGACACCGCTAGGACATTGATCAAAGGACGGTTTCTAGCATCTTTCCACCCATCTGAAACAATTGATACCCCTATCTCAATCCATGAATCCTTTATGGGCTTCAATTGATCATCAATCCACTTGACCTCTTGATCCAACAAGGTGGTTCGTACTCTCACAAAATTGGGGCCCTGATACCCTCTTGGAGCTTCATTGGCACTTTTCAACATCTCTCCAATATGAAGAGCAAACAACATTAAAAGATAGCCCACTTGCATACAAGCATCTTCCCACATCAATGTCGGCAATTTCCTGACTTTGATTTTGAAATGCAGTTTCTAGTGGTCCCTTTTTTTTGTGTGTAAGGCCAAGGGGCTCTTTTTCAAACTCATGGGTAGCTGAGGTAGTAAAAAAGGGGTGGTCTTCTATCACAACATTTGTGGGGGGTTGTGTTGCCCTTGCTTTTTTTTAACTTTTACTTCTATTGCCAATGCCATCAGCTGAATTTTGCCTACATTCTTCTCTCTTTTCTGCTGCCTCATGCTCTTCAATATATTTTAGTACAGTTTCATTGGGTACAGGTACACCTCTTTTTTCAGGGCATTTCTTGACTCCTCTACCAGGGTATCCACACAAATGGCCTACCACATGAAAATATGAGCTATTTCTTTCTACATCACAACCCCTACATTTCCAACGGAATGCACCACCTTTTGGAAGGGCTCTTATAATATCAACATGTTTCCACAAAGGAGAATTAGAGTGGGGTACTATTCTTTGTTCGGTATTGCCTACCGAGGAAGAGGTAGATGCCATTGTAGTTCCTTTTCCTATGGGAAGAAATTTCAAATTGTATACATATTCATTATTCAATATAAAACTTAAAACTTTAAAGTTTAAAAGCAAGAGTGAAAAATTATCGAAAAAATGGCTAAGATCTTATGGAGAATGAAAGAGAAATGAAAAAAATAAAAAACTTAAACAAAAACAAAAAACAAATGAAACAAGAACTTACCTCTACTCATTGTAAGCTTGCAAAGGTGTACGTATGAGGCACAAACACTTGAAGAAAGCTCACAAACCAATCTTCCAACTCCTCCTTGCACAACCAAGAACTTGCTCTTTTGCTCTTGCTCAAGTCAAATAACCTACTTGCACACCACAAATGAGAATGAGAAGCACAAATTAGCCTTTCATAGTGAACTTTTAGGGTTTCAGATGCCAAAAAAATATAAAATTTTGCAAATTTTGTCACTTAAGTGATATCCAAGACGCGAAGTTCGCCCAAGTTCGCCTGGGGTTTGCAATTTTTGGACCTGGTCCGCCCAGGTTCGACCGTTCAGGCCAGCAGTTCGAACTGGGTGCGAAAAATCGAACCCTACCCAGACCCACAGATAAACTGGACCCGGACCACGAACTAGTTCGCAGCCGGGCCAGTCCAGAGGGGTCCAGGGGTGAACCCGGTAACTTAGAATAATACCGAGGACCTCTTATCTAAAATACCTTCTATATAACCATTATCATTTTCGGCTTCCACTAAGGTTTGAAATGATAAATATTTTGGCAAATATGGAATCGTGGATTTGAAGAAGTATAGTTGTTCCTATAATGTTTTCTTATTTTAAGTAAATTGTGGGCCCGACTCCTTATTTGGCATCTTATTTGACAGGAGTAATTGATTCAATAAGGAGAAAAAATTACATCCGAACTTTTGCAGGAAATTTTGGTATTGAAATAATATGGCAAACTATGGAAACTGCAAAGAAAGAAGAAACAACATTAGTGGGAGTCGGAAGTAACGGTTAAAGAGGAAAAATGTCTCCATTTTGGAAACCACAAGCAACGGCCATTGCTGTTACAAAATACAATAGAGATTCTAGGAAGAACAAAGTTACACAGAACAGTGTATCTTCACCCAAGTTCAGACAATTCTTTTATGTTGGTGTATGGTTAAGAAAAACGTCAGTCACTTTACCAATATCGATAACCAACTATGAAGTGTTGTTTCTTTAAGCTTAAATTTATTTTCTGGGCGTTACAAAACTCCTAGGTAGTAAACTGCTGGGAAAAGCTGAGTTTGAAGATTACGGATACTCAGCTAATGACAGGAGTGAGCTGGTGATACTGTAAGAACCAAATTTTCATTATTAGTACAGGACCAAAGCATTTTAAAGAAGTATCACTGCTATTACAAATTTTCTAGAAGTTGTTGCTGTGGAGTACAAATTTTCATTAGCTCAAAGATAATTTGAAGGCAAACAATTTTGTTTGGGTGAATCATTGTAAATGTGTATGGTAAATAAAATATTATATGAGATTCGTTTCTTGAGCATTAACTCTGTGAAATAGGAAACAAATCCTCAAATGATGTGACATTAAAGAGGTCATTTCTGGTGACTGACGGAAGGAGATAGTGATACACATAACGGAAGAATGAGGGTACACTGCCAGCTGTGCACAAAATTGACTTGGTGAATGAATGAAACGAGATATTATACAAGGGTGCTTTCTTGAGTCTGGAAAATTTTGGCATATAATCAGGAGTGTACGAAGACAACAAGGAGGCTAAGGAACCTGGTTGTTTTTTCTTAGTTGGGTGTTAATAAGAACATAACTCATGTTATTTGGTTTGGGTCTTAAAACTTTGCGAGTTTAGTCTACAAGTGCATGAGCTACGGAGATGGTGTTTGCATTGAAAGTATCAGATTTCTTCAGATGGTTTCCTCCCTGAGATTAAACTTACCGTAAATGCTGTGAGGAGGTCTAGCACAAAACTTCAGTCACAATGGGTTTATTGCCGTGTTTTTGGTTTGGTGCGATCATTGTAATAGCCTCGGAAGACGCTTGGTGGAGTTCAAACATTCATAGGAGTATTTGTTGCACTGACTTAATTCACCTAGGGCTTGCTGTGGGGAGGCTTTTCAGCTGAGGCACTGTTATTTCCTAGAAATTTCAATTAATGAGCACTGTCGCCAAACAGTGTTGGCAGGCAAGAACAAGGAACAATTAATACAACCATCACAAACTCCATTCCCAATCAGCGGCTACAGAACTTGAGGTCCGAAAAATTATGAATGTTGTTGTAAGTTCTATATTGGCTCATGAATAGCAGTAAATGTCATGTTTTTCTGGGCGGTATCATTTTGAATTCACAAAAATGGGTGTGGAACAATTGATTTTAATTTAACAGCAATGGCTTGTTTGTAAACATTATTATTTTGAGAAATATGTAAATCTGGAAATTTCAGTAGTACTCTTATATTGCATTCTCATCCTATTTGTTTGTAAATCGAGTTGCAATTTGACATATCCTATGAATGCTCTTACTTGTAATCATGAATGTTTCCTATGAATTTACATGCCCATTGTAAAACAAAAAAATGTACCAGGTTCAACTAAACTCATAAATAAAAACTCAGATTGTACGCAAATTGTTTGACAAATTTCTTGTGAGATAAAGCAAACAGATTATAGCAGTGTAAGTGCAGAAAATTTCTGTGGAATCAGGTGTAATCTTCAGTGCAATAAAATTCAGTTTGAAGAAAACAAAATAAGACAATGGAAAATTTGAAGAACAATGTTTTCTCCGAAGAATTTAATGAGACATTTAATGGTGAACAACTAAGAAACCTGCTGAAAGAAGAAGAAATTGGGAATGGGCTCTATATGATAGGTTTGCAATTACAGTCCGTGAAATCTCAGAATGGTCTTCTTTATAAGATGGAAGATTTGGATTCATGTTTATCCAAAATGGACCATTCTAATTGGAGGCTTTTGAATTGGGCTTTGCATCCCTCAATGGTTGCCTTAGTCCAGCCTGGGTTAATGGAGCATCCGTGTGAAGGTGTGAGATTAACGGTTGCCTCTTGTCTCAGTGAAATCATTAGAATAATAACTCCTGTTGCACCTTATAATGATAGCATATTGAAGAAGGTTCTTCAACT
Source organism: Chamaecyparis obtusa (assembly GCA_027943335.1). Taxonomy (NCBI): domain Eukaryota; kingdom Viridiplantae; phylum Streptophyta; class Pinopsida; order Cupressales; family Cupressaceae; genus Chamaecyparis; species Chamaecyparis obtusa. The sequence goes on along the minus strand of BSBK01005260.1, from coordinate 236,700 downwards.
GATAGTGGACAGCTTGTGTGGATTACATGATGTTAAAAGCCCTACCTTTGGTAAAAGGGCTAAGACTGTGGAGATTATGGCAAAAGCTAGATTTTTTATCATCATGTTGGATCTCAATTGTGAAAGAATGATTCTTCAGATGTTTCAATGTTTCTTAAGTAAATGTAGGAAGCATCATCCAAATAATGTGAGGGCTTGCATGCAAATCATCATGTCCTTAATCTTAGATGAGGGTGATGACATTTGTAAGCAGTTACAATCAATTTTTTTGGCAATTTGGAGATGGGAGCATAAAATCTCATCCATGGCATATGAGCTCTCAAGCGAATTGATTAAGCATAAGGTTGAAAGGTTCAAGGAGTTTGACTGAAAATGAGCTAATATCAGTAGACATACAGGTTGCGGGATCTCCGAAAATGAGCAAGAACCAAATGAGAAGAGAGCAAATTTGTTTTACATTCCAAGAGGCCTGGTCACTTGAACATGTTTGCAGTATTATTCAGGGAGAAGATATATTGCAGCCAAGTGGTGATGAAAATGCAGCCTTGCATTCATCTCTTATAGGGCATGATGATGGCACAAAGGAAAATAGTTTTCAATAAGCCGAGGTGGTTAATGTGGAGGAAGAATCAATCATCACAGGTGATGAGTATTCAGAACTATTTGTTGGTGACTTGCAGATCCGTATTGATAGAACATATGAAGAGAAAAAGTTTGTTGAGAAATCCACACATGAAGATTTCAAATCACTAGCTATAGAAGCAAGTAAGGGTGATGGTAATGTTGCTCCATTAGTTGAAGACAAATCAGAAAATTTGACGAGTGACAGCCCATATTCCTTAGATGAATTTGGACAAAAACCTTTATCACTGCATGATTTGATGAACATGTTATTGGTTATGGAAGAGAAGCTTGTACAAGTGTTAACAAGGGCAGATGAATCTTACAAATTCATTGAAGATCTTATGCGGAAGACCAAAATGGATGAGATGCAAAAATGAATTGCATGTGGTGTTACTAGTTCTTAATTGCACACCATCAAAGAAGCTTTCAAAAGAATGAAATCAGACTACTTGCAGTTGTTCATGGATAGGGATCTTGCCATCAAATTTGGGGAAGACAAGGAAAATGAGGTTGATGATCTTTGTTACCAGCTTAGCATGGCTCATTTTTCTCTATACCAATTAGAAAATCAGTTTGTTTCATCTACAAATAAAGGTCTAGAAGTGGGCACAAGGGAGATGGAGATCAAACAAATAGTAGAGGGTGTTGATGAACTCTTGAGGGAAGAAATGGGAGACAATGTTATCAGCAAACTACATACTAGAGACATCCAAACTGTTGATGAATGGACTAAAAATTTCAACAAAGAAACAACTTGCAGCCTTGTGACATCTTATGAAGGGGATTTAAGTGATGCATCACCACCTTTGGCTAATCAGCTGATCACATAACACCATCATTGTCCTGTAGATAGGAGAATAGTCCTCGCCTGTTTCAAACTTTGAGGGTTTGACACCTCAAACCCTAGGCGGATGCTAGTGTGGAGAAAATTTTAGGCCCCTTGAAGGTGATAGCACATACGGATATCCTGTTGCCAATCATAATTTGAGTTGCAGATTAGACCCAAAGACTTATTTGATGAGATTAGACCGAACAATATCAACACTTGTAATTTCTTCTTTGGTAGTAAACTTCGTGGAACTCTTGCCAAGTCCTAATTCTTTGTTATATTTCTTGAGTCAATTATCTATTGAATTTGATGTTTTTTTTTTTGAGTTTGGCATCTCAAACTATGTTACTTGTTAGAAGGGAACCAAACAAAAATTACTTTGTTAACTCATTGTGAATTGTAGTTTGAAAATTTTAATTTTTTAAAGAGTCATTTGTGACTGAGTGGAACTAGAAGGAAAACCGTAATAAAGTGTTTTGTTAACTTATTATTAACCGTATATGATACAAATATTAAACTTTATCATTATTATCCCCAAGGGAGTGCAGGTTTTTGTTTGGCTTGCAGTCAGTAATAAAGTGTTCTTAAACACTAATTAATTCTAATATTAATAATTTTAAAATAATAATAATATTAAACATTTTAATCATATAAATTAATAATATTAAATAATTTTGTTCTTCTGGCCTGACTTATTTTGAATAAATATTTTCTCTTTGAGGCCAACCACTTCCAGAATTATATTTTCTTATTTCCAGGCCAACCCGTTGTTATGTTTGGGCTATTGCTTATATATATGGTGAAGGTTTTAAATGGGAATCATCTTGATCAGTTCATACAATTTGGATTTGCAAAGTGCAGATTCGTCTCTCAATTGGAACAAAAACCTCAATTAGAGAAGGCATCGGGTAGGATGCAAACCCTGCCCAAGCACACTCCTTTAGAACAGATCGTGGCTAATTTAGGAGGTTGCTGCACCAATCCTAAGGTGCATTGAAGAAGACTATCCTGAACAGCCGCACATCCATCCTACGGCGACCTGACTTTACCAACTTGCACTTCCAGATAAAAGGTTTTTACTCAACTACTGAAGCAGATCAGGCTAGATTATGCAGGTGACTAACCTGGTACATAAAATCTGCCAGCAAAGTAATGTAACTGCTCTCATGAGAGTACAAATCCTGCAATTGAATTCTTCTTGAAGTTTTTGTGATCTTTAGTTGATATTATCTAGATTGTAATCTACTTCCATAAGACATATTAGACTTATTTTGCAAGTAAACAGTAGTGTGGACAGTATCATTTGTGAATTTCTTTGGCACGTCAGTTTACATTGCAGAAATCAGTGGTATTGGAAATTATTTTTTGATTAATCCATTTCAGTAATTAGTTTTTGATCCATTCCAGTAGTAAATTAACTAAGATTTACTTTCAAAATTGAGTATATTCTCTGATCTGAGTGGTTTGGAATGCATATGTCATGGTTTTAAGGCTGCTGTCATAAGTATTACATGCATGTGTTGGCTTGAAATTGTTAACCAGACAATAAAGAAAAAACTGTAGGCTCATTTCAGTCTGAAATGTTCCACTGATCTTATGCAAGCCTTATCACCAATAATCAGAAACAAAAAGAAAGAACGCTTCACAGATCTGGAAACCCGAAATTCAGAAATAAAATGATTTGCAGACTTTAGCCTAAAATAAACACTTGACCCAACTGTTACCAAGTTATTTACAAGAAAGTAGGTTAACATAATGCAGATAAAATATTTGCTTTCACAGAAAGGAAAATCAATGAGAACATAGTCCCACTAAATTAAGCCTTTAGGCTGATCATTACAGAGGTCTGACACAAGAACTCTTACAATATATTGCCCAAAAGTCCACTTAAAGATCACTGCTTGCAGATATGGCTCCTCAGTTCAGTCTGATGGCTGAAGAATATGGGCAATATGTGCTTTGGAAGTGGCACAGTGGTGCCTGATTGCTCCCCCCTGCTGCTCAATCACAATTCCCTGTAGGGCTTGTAATTCAACCTAGATCTACTGCAGATGCATGAGTCTGATCCTTATTCTTTTCCCTCTTAAGACCTGCAAATAATGAACCAGAGTAATCTGGATAGGGGTTTTGTCCTACCTGCTTTTTTCCTTTTGAGGGTTTCATCCTATCAGACACTTGTGCTGCTCAGAGCAATTTGTTTCCAAATTTGTGATGATTCTCCTTGACAAAACAGTTCTTATATATATATATATATATAATGGTTGACCAGACATAAAATACCCATCACACTCAACCAAAGTCAGCCTCCTAGCAAACAATATCAAAGTTAGCCTCAAGCGAAATATTGCAGAATTATTTGAAATAGCTCATCACGTTACACAGGTTGGCCAAGGGCAAAATTATTTATTACTTTCATTTATTAATAATTTTATTTATTATTTATCTATAAGTTTATTTATTTTTTTAATTAAATTTGCTCCCAATAGGCTGGTCGACCCTGCATTAGTCAGGAACATCACATTCACTTGTAGAGAGCCATGGGAACCAGGTCACATATGCTTGGTAAAGGGATAGGTACACTGCATAGTGGTAGTTTTTGATGAGGATTATGAGGCAGAAGACTCTGAACTTGAGGTTGTTGTGGAGGAGGTTGAGCACGAGGATTAAGGAGAACATCCCAGAGGTACACTTGCTGCACTTTCAAGTGCAGCTAGGTATCATCCATTTAGAGGAATCTTATAGGGACATAGGTTTATAGTCTTGATTGAGAGTGAGAATACCCACTATTTGATTAACGTTTGCATCATGATCTCATAGGTCTGCGACATGACATTAAATGTCTGCCTCACAGCTCATATAGTTACATCATGGCATTGAATATTTGTATTGTGGCTTACATAGTTGCATTATGGCATTTAATCTGCATCAAGGCTTATATTATGATCTGCATCAAGATATTATATCTCTGCTTCATGGCATTGTGTATCTGCACCTTGGTTAGATTGATTTCATATCTGTAACACTGATTGTTTTCTGCCTAAGTAATCTGCATGCAATGTGGATTGATTATGGATCATGTAAAATCTTAATGCATGTCATACTCATTGAGGAAATAATGGCTTATCTTTAAGTAAAGAAAATTGTTAGTCTCTGTGAATATAGTTGAATCCTTGTCTCTATTAGGAAAAAACCCTTGGAGTTTAAGTTGTTATGAAATGGTTCTAGTAGGGTCTGCCCTGTCGGGTTCCCTTAGAATTTTGTATTGTCCCTTTTGATTTCAAATCAGATTGGTGAAAGAACTTGAGACTTTGGAGTTTATGTTGAACCATTTTGAAAACTCCTAAATCAGTATTGGGCTAAGTTGGATTAAGATAAAACCCTGGAATGGGTAGAACGTATTTACTTTTATAGTGTCTACCAACTAAGGTTAGAGCCATCAGGATTGTGAAATCCGAAGTACAGACCAAGAGGCTCATGAAATGAGTTTGGTGGTGACATTGACTGCACCGGTATGAGCTTTACTTGCAAAACCTTGGCCAAGGTGGTACTATGCTACGGGTAGTATATGTCAGTTACTAGGACTAGTAGTACAACGTCTACCTAGGAAGGTCACCTAGTAGGCAATGATGTCTTTAGGATGACTAGCTAAGACGGTTGTGGGTTCTACACCAAGCCTTGGATGGCAAGAAAATGGATACCATACTTGTGTACTCTTGGGAAGGGCTGGGTTACTTCCTTTGGAAGTTGTGCGGGTGACAGTTGCTCATGATCGAAAGATCTGGTGGTAAAAACCCTTGATGATACTTTCCAGGGAGAATCAATTGATATGATCAGCATGACGAGGCTCTGTTTTGTTTTAGTTATCTATTAAAGCATTATTTATTTCCTTACATGAAATAAATTCCTGGAAAGTAAATTGATAAAGTTAGTTAACTTTCAGTTTCATGTTAAAGCAGTTAGTAACTACAATTGAATGTTAACTGTCATTCTTTTCATGCTCTTAGGAAATTGAAAGTTAGTTGTAATTCAGTTTTCATGTTCGGTAATTAGTGATTAAATTTATTTTAATTATGTTAGTAGATTTTTGGATTTTACATTAAGGGCAATCAGTATGGTGGAATGGACTGTCATGGCCTACCTATGTATTTGTAACTTCAATAGCTTAAATATTAATTTCAGAATATCTTTTCACACCAAACCATTGACATCATACCACTTTTTTGTAAATTCTTTACTTGGTTTCCTCAAATTGTAAATTTTGGCACACTTCCATGAATGATCTTATCTGGGCTCTATGTACTGTTATATCAATATGTGTTTTAAACTTTTATAAGTACCATTAGCTGTTATCACCTAATTTTGAAAGGGTGTGTCCTATGGCATTGTGTCTATTACAAAATATATTCTGCAATATCATAAGCTTGTACTTTTTTATATTTGTGTATTTGCACAAAGATTTGGAGGATTTAATGCATCAATCTATGTTGCCATTCCAGATTGTTATTTGCTATTAGTTGAAGCTTGTCTTATAATTTTTGTCATTCCCAACAGGTGGTAAGAGGAGTGATATGGACATTTGAACAGGAGCAGGCTCTTGGCTTTGGCAATGTTATAACTAATATTCGTATGACAGTCATCAGGCTCAAGTCTGGAGGCCTCTGGGTTCATGCTCCAATTGCTCCCACAAAAGAATGCATTCAGGTAAATTCTCAAGCATTTTTATATCCTTTGAGCTAGGCCTTCATAATTACATTTGTCCTCTATTCAACGTTTTCTGTTTTTTTAATTAATTAAATGGGGCAAACATTCATCAAGAAATGGGAATGCTTTCCCACAAGGACATTGATTTAGACACATAATCACTACTCTTGATTATGAAAACTAATCAGAATTGGCTGCTAACTAATCAGTCATTCAAGTCTGTCTTTGGAATGGTGTTTTATTAATAAAAACATAATGAAAGCAAGTCATAGCAAAGTTATATGTTCTTTTCCGCAATGTTGCACTGATCTCCTGGTATAGCCTTAAACAATGGCACCATATTTTTCTTTAGTCTACCCTCCATATCAAGCATTATACATTTGTTGATGTATAATTTCGTTTAGCCTCATTGATGTTAAAACAAATCTATTTATAAATAGAGGTATAAACCAACCTCTCATCCATATTGGAATCACATTCAATTTCTTTACTTTTTAAAGGAGTCAGTTTTTCTCCCTTTTCTCTCTTTTTTCCAAGAATGTAATTTCAGACACCATTTGCAACATACTTCATGTGCATGACCAGTGACATCATAATTGCTACAATGTTTTTTATAATATCATTTGCTGTAGCATTATGCTTGCCTTTTTATTTACTCCATCCTTCATACAGAGTTGGAGTCACATTGAGGACTTCGTTGTTTTTGCTACTTTGGAGAGAATGATACTCTTTTTCTTGACTATCCCTATGGAATGGACTTGAAAACGAGTCTCAACAAAGTCCTTAGATGTAGTTATCAAAATTGGACTATGCAGCATTTATTTGTGTTTCATGAGTGCATCATGATCAGTCACATCTATTCATTTTTAGATCACCTTCTTGTGGAATTTGCTTCTGTGGGCCTTCACACTGTCCTTATCCTTGCCTCAAATATTGTCAATCAATATACCTATCCTCTTCATAACAATTGGACTATGCAGCATTTATTTGTGTTTCATGAGTGCGTCATGATCAGTCACATCTATTCATTTTTAGATCACCTTCTTGTGAAATTTGCTTCTGTGGACCTTCACAGTGTCTTTATCCTTGCCTCAAATATTGTCAATCAATATACCCATCCTCTTCATAACAATTAGGATAAACTTGTTTCTTAAGCAATGTTTTGAATTCATTCCTTTTAGTAATTGGTGATACTTTCTTGATTCGCAAAGGACTACACATAGCCTTAAAATCATGTCAAGCATGACTACCTAGCTTCAAATTTGTAAAAGAAATTTGTAGCTACTCAATAAGGTCATTCAAACTGGAATATACCTCTTGTTGAGCAATCTAATGGTCAAATATTTTAGCATCACTTTCACTTTAATATGGATGAAGCAGGATGAACAAGGACAATTATCTCAATAGTTAATTAGTTACAGAGTGTTTTAGGAAGTAGCTACCTGGTTGTCACTTTTGTTTTGTGTTGTTGTAACTGTTATTAAAAGGCTTGATTAGAAGTATGATACTGTTTTTCTATTTTTACAACCATCTGAATCATAGTAACGAGAATTGCCAAAAAATTGCCTGAATCGCCGGTTTGGCGATTTGATTCAGACCTGCCAATTTTTTATGAACCAGTGAACCAGATCGCCGATTTTTTAGCAATGAATCGCCTCAATCGCCGATTCACCGATTCATTGAAAAAATTGCTAGAATCGCCTGAAAAAATCGCCAAAAATTGGCCTCGCAGGTAGGGAAAAAGTCAAGTCAAATTTTTAAAAAAATACATATTTTTTTAATGTTGTTTTTTGCCTTTACGATCATTGTGGAGGAGATTGATCCAGGGGGCGGGAGAATTTAAACAAATATAACATTTAAGTATAAGTTTTCTTATACTTTTAAGTTATATTTGTATAAATACTTTCAGGATGTTTGAGATAGGTTCCAGCTTGATAGGAGTTAAGATGCAGATTCTAGATTTTGGGGGTTTTCGAAAAATTCCAGACTTAGCCAAATTTCAGGATTCAGCAAGCCTTCAACAGGGTTACCTCCCACAATCCATCATGGCTTTCTAAGGTCAAATTGAAGCTGGCAAAAGGATTCTCAAAGGGTTTTAACTCGTTTTATCACAAATCACTTGGTTTCGACCCCATCTCTATGACAAACGTAGCTTAGCTCTCGCCCAAATCCCAAACATACATGACTTCTCAACAGACAGACTTGAAAACAACCACCAACAAAGGCTACCTAAGACCTAGTTATGATTTGATGTCTTATGGATCTTCATCTTACATATGATTTGGCTCATTATGATCCTGTGATTTCTATTTACCTCAACTACAATTTACATTTTATGTGTAACGTATGTGATGGATTTATCATTTATGTTCCTTGTTTATGTATGTTAGTTTCTATTTGATGATGTTATAGTGTGTTTAAGTTATATTCAATAAAGGGTGCATGAAATATGTTTTAAATTGTTAAAATCTCTAAATTTCAAGGGTTTTTTAAATTTGCCGATTCGATTCCGATTCATGGCTGATTCACGATTCAATTCCGATCCGATTCCGATTCTCGTTACTTTGGTTTGAATTCATGCAATGAAGAAGTTTTTCTTAGTTTCTTGTCTGTCTGGAACATATGAGGTGGAGGCAGGGGAGGTAAGGTGTCGTGAATAATCAAAAAGTGGCAGTTGTAACTGGCATACATGCAAGAGTGGATTTTGAAGTGTATTTATTTCTGGTGGACTCTAATTATCAGTGTAGTTTGCTATGATAATTCAAACGTGAAAACTAATTTATTTCTTTGTTTTTGTTTTCCACATGTTTGATTCAAGATTAGCCATTGTTGTCTGAAAGTTATGTAGCTCTCATTTTGATTTAATCTTTATTTTGATTACCGATTTTACATATTGAGGCTTCCTGAAAAGTTATGTAAAAAACCCTAAAGTACATCTTTTGTAAAAACATGCATAGTATAAATGTCTTTTTGGTCATTACTTTTTGAAAAACCATTATGTATCATATTCTATTTTACTCTATATAACTTTGTCAGCTATTTAGTTTCCTCCTCTCTCACTTGACACCGAATATATTCTCATATAAGCATTCCCTTCAAGTAGAGGAAATTCGTAGGAGTCCTATGCGCTGCTCCCTAAGCATTTGTGTCCCTGACACAAATTTGGGATAGTGCAGAGCATCCATTGTTCTGTGCCAAGCTTAAAAATGTTGTCAACACCCCCTAACCAGAAAGTGTGTTGAGACAAAAGGATACGAGTGTTCAACGGCTCATTGCTTCAGAGGGACCTGTTTCCTGCATAACTGTTGACATTTGATTGAATTTCCTTCGGCTGTAAAATGATCCCCATTACATGTTTTCCTATGAATTGTAATCTGCATGCTTAAAACACAGATGTGTTAATCTGAGGAAAAATGAAGCAAGCAATGAGTTTCTAAGAGTAAGAGTAGAGTTATATTACAAAAATTGTAGGTTTAATAATTTACCTTTTCAAAATCTCAAGGAATGCGACAAATTTATTCTTCTTCTTGCTGGCCTTATTTGGTTCTTTGATTGTCCTTTTGTTGTGCTTTGGCATATGTTTATGTGGTATAACTGTGAGTTTCTCACTATTTCTTGTTGATATTCATTGAATAATATTGTAGTTATAATGATCATGACCTCCCTCAGCTTAATGCATTATATTAATTTACTATATGTTGTATGTTTTGGAAAGTGACAGCTATTGAAAGAGTTGGAGGCTCCAGTAGAACACATCATTCTCCCCACTTTTGCATATGAACACAAAGTTTTTGTGGGCCCATTTTCTAGAAAATTCCCTAAAGCAAAGATATGGGTGGCACCAAGACAATGGAGTTGGCCAATTAACCTGCCACTTGAGTTCTTTGGAATATTCCGTTCTAAAACACTTAAGGATGAAGACGAATCAACCCCATGGTTCGATGAGATTGAGCAGAAGGTTCTTAGCTCTCCTGAAGTGGGTACACTCTTAGAACTTATACTAATTGTATGCATTAGAAGATTTATGATTCTAGGAACACAGTTTTTGAGAAAGCTAAAGCTTTTGTCAAGTGGAAAAGCTTTATAAGTGTAATGAAGTTGTTTGATTTGTTAGAATTTAGGAAGATCGACACAATATAATAATTTTCAAAAGCATATATTACATTATTTTATATAAGCTTTTCACCAAGGGAGAAAGTACGTGGCTTCTGAAAAGCTAAACAAATTGTTTCATGGAAAAGCTTCATAAGTGTAACAGAGGTTATCGATTTGTTAAGATAAAGGAATATTATGATAATACAAAAACAATTATAGAGAAAATTGGAGGAATGAGCTTTAAATATGACTTAAATGTATTGAATAGGAATAGCAAGATGATACATTAATATTTTAGAGAAAATTGCAGGATTGAGCTTTAAAAATGACCTAAGATGCATTGTCTTAGGTAGGATCAGAATTATAGTCTAGTCGATCAACTTGTAGAAAATAGCTTGCAGAATTGTTAGACATAAACATTATATGATTTATTGGATATGTATAATTTTCATATGTGGTTGCAGGACTTGGCCCTTATGTGGAGGTTGCATTTTACCATAAAAGATCTCGAACATTACTGGTTACTGATGCAGTAATATATGTGCCAAAGCAGCCACCGGAAACAATTAATAGAGAGGCCCTATTAGGAGCAGCTAAGAATGGTTTAGCAGTGAAGTTATTGAGCAAAGGGAAGTTAGTTCCAAATGAACCTATTGTTGACAATAAAGAGACGAGACAAAAAGGTAAGTAAATGGATTTGAATATAGATAGGAAAGACAGTCAGATGTTAGATTCTTTGACAATGTTCGCTATCTTTTCCAGGGTGATTATTTTAATTTCACTATTCTCTGAAACTGAATTTTAATGCCATTGGTGCTTTACATGGCTTTTAGAGTGCATTATAGATTTTTTTGAAGAGATGGGGTTAAGGTTTTCTTTTTTCATAATCACAGTTATTTTGTGGGTTCTTAGGATAAAATATTGAAATATGGATTCTATTACTTGAGGCTTTCCATGTAATACTTATTGCATTGTGATTGATGATTGACCCGTCTTGAGTGATCATGAAAAAGAAGCCTTGTTCTTTGTAACAGAAAATCAAATAATTGTAAGATTATATCTTAGTATAAGATAGTAATGTATATGGGTTTTATATCTGGTTAGTGGCCACCATGAAATTTGGAATGAATTTTGACATTTGGTATTTCATGATTTTGATATGCTGGCTTTGATATTCTTTTTTCCTTTTCCTTTCCACATTCCAATTTGTTCATAGCATAACTTCCTAAATACTTTGCAGGTTGGGAAAGAATGGTTCTTCAAATACTGTTCTTAGCTCCTTCAAATTTGCTTGAACCGGAAAAGACATTTAAGCAGATCTCACAGAAACTCATCGTCTCTCCAATAGTCAAAACACTAGTTTTCAGTAAAGTTCCAGAGAAGGTCGTTTCTCTTTCTCCATCCAGATGAAGCTTGCACACATGCACTGACACCCATTTTCACAAGACACCTACGTATGCCTCCAGCATGCATAAGGACACATGCATATAATTCATACATCTGCAAACAAAGCTTTGCTCTCTGTTTAACAGTAGTGATTTACATTCATAAACGTAGTATTTCAACCAACGCAAATGTCTTACTACATTATATCAATTTACTTGTAGCCTTTATTCATTGATAATATGACCTTAATTATTAATGCTTTATCAATGTATCAATTTGTGCCTTATATGCACTGGCACATGAACTTTCCAGGTTAAAGATTGGGTTGATCGCATTGTAGCTGATTGGCCTTTCAAGAAAATCATTCCAGCCCACTTCGCTGCACCAATATCTGCTAGTCGATCTGATTTTAAGACTGCATTTGCATTTCTGGATGATTTTGTGAGCAAAAAGTCCAGTATGAGTCCTATTTATCTAAGTGCTCTCTTAGGGAGGGCTGCCAGCTACTTTCCACCTGATGACATGGAAACATTGTCCTCCCTTGATAATTTCCTAGTGTCCGTAGGCGCAGTGAAGAAGACAGTTTCAGGAAGAAAGCGATGATTGGTTTCTTTTGCTACTTGTCTTTTAGCACTTAGTCTGAGTCTTACCTTGTTCAGAGATTCGGATAATATAATGGTGCATACAATTCCAAAATGAAAATGTTATTAATTTAGATAATGTACACTACATTTGCCTTTACTTTTATGGCCAAGGAAGAAATGCATAGTTGGGCTGCCTACTAAGTTTGAATTCGAGCTTGAAGTATAATTCTTTTTGTTGTCCTACAAACATTTTCCATATTTTTAATCTCTTAAATGTGCTATTGCCATGAAATGAAGACAACATCAAGGGATATTATCCGTTCACATCATGTTTATAAAACCAGAAGAAAAAGGACTGTTTGAAAAGTCATCGTTGAGATGCTGGAAGCTCCAGACTTTGTTTTCCTAAGCGACGTCCAAATTGCTTCGGAAGTCAAAATTCCATGGATGTATTAGACTGTGTAGTGGACTACCGAAAAACATTGTGTGATTTGAAATTTCTACAATTAAGTTGACAAAAGGTATTAAATGAAAATAATTTTGTATTCTCAGACTTGCTTCAAAAGTCAAAATTCCATGGATGTATTAGACTGTGTAGTGGAATATTGAAAAGCATTGTGTAATTTGAAATTTCTACACTTAAGTTGACAAAAGACATTTAAATGAAATGAATTTTGTATTCTCATTTTCGTAAGAAGTGCAGTGTATAAATAATACTTCATTTGTATACATTATGTATAATATGTGTTGCCATGTATGCATGTTTACACATTGTGTATTTGTATATGTTATGTCTGTTTACACATTATGTATATGTGTTGCCATGTATGTATGTTTACATATTTAAACATACCTGTCCATTTTTTTTTCATGTTTATAAAACTGGAAGAAAGTATTATTACGAAAAACCACTGCTTATATTCAGCATGCTTTAGACTATGTTTTCCCGAGCAATCTGAAACTTGCTTCAAAAGTGAAAATTCCATGGATGTATTAGATTTTGTAGTAGAACATTGCTGAACCTATCAAAAACATTGTGTAATTTGAACTTTGTGTATACATATGTAATGCGTGCATACATGTGTATTGTGCCATGTATGCATGTGTACATTTTATGTAGCTGTATAGATGTGTACATGTATACATACATAAGTCAGTAAACATATTTATATGGATCTTCAGTTGCATCATGTCTATAAAACCACGAGGAAAAAATCTATTTTCAAAAAGTCTAGCAATGAAATTCTAGATGCTCACTACATCAAAAGAGTTTTGTATTTCTCATTTTCTTATCGTAGGAAATAGTGTATACCACGAGGAAAATCCTATTTTCAAAAAGTCTAACAATGAAATTCTAGATGCTCACTACCTCAAAAGAGTTATGTATTTCTCATTTTCTTAGTGTAGGAAATAGTGTATGTATGCATGTATGTACATACATATATGATATGTGTGCCATGTATTTATGTGTACAATTATGCATTTATATACGCATGGACATGTATACATACATGTATGAGCATACATATTAATATGCATCTAATTAGTTTATATCATGTTTATAAAGCCAGTATTAAAAAAAAAGGCTATTTTCAAAAGTTCCTGTTGAGATTAGGGATGCTCTACTTCATTTTTTTCAGCGACATGAAACTTGCTTCAAAAGTCAAAATTCCATCGATCTATTAGACTATATAGTAGAATATTACTAAAACCATGAAAAGCATTGTGTAATTTCTCCACCTTGGTTGACAAATCACATTAAATCAAAATAATTTTGTATTCTCACTCTTTTATTGTAAGAGTGCAGCGTATAAATAATATTTCATTTTTATAAGCAAAGATTGCTATATATTATGTGTGCAGTGTATATATGTGTACACATATACATACATTTGCAAATGCATGTTTGTTTTACATCATGTTTATAAAATTAAGAGAAGAAAATTTTATTTTGAAAAGCCATTGTTTAGATTTTGCATGCTCTTAAGACTTTGCGCTCTTGAGTACTGTCAAACTTGCTTCAAGTTAGAATTCCATGGATGTGGTAGATTTTGTAGTAGAATATATATATATATATAGTGTATGTGTGTGCGCGCGCGCACACGTGTTCATGTAAATATTTATGCATATTATTTATTTTGATATAATATAAAATTTTGTCTATTAAAACTCCACACAAATAACAAGAAAACAATATTGACTACAAAAAAATAATATTAATACTTCTAATTCATAAATGCATTCAAATCTACATGCATATTATTTACATTTAGGTGGTTAATGACCTTCCCAAAAATATCTAACAATCTTCAAACACAAGCTCTCCAAAAGTCTCCAAGATAAAAATGTCAAACCATAAGCATAATTTGAATGAACATCTCATTGTTCTTTTACAACATATTTTAGAGACTCTTTCCCTTTGCTTCTTGCTCTTGTATCTTTTGATTTCTCCTCTTTTAATTTAATATAAATTTAGGGGAAATAATAAAAAGTGATTGTATTAAATTTCCACTCAACTCACCATAGAAATTACTTTAATATTTTATTAAATAATCAAATTAAGCTCACTAAAATTATTATTTTTTGACAAGTTAAATTTTAATTATTTAATTAAATTCTAGGGTTTGAAAAAAGTGGACATTACATTGAAGAATGTCGACAAAGTTTACTAGGTTGATTTTTCAGCCAAATAGCATTTTCTTGAAAACTTTTAATACAAATCCATTTTGCACATATCTTGCAAGCGTTGCAGTTCATGAGATCACATGCCATTGAGGCATCTCATCAAATAGTTTTATGTGCTTGTCTTCCACACTTTGCATACATTTATGGCATGGTAGTAACCACTAAACATCTAACAAAATTTCCTCTTGATGGATGTCCGTGCTTGGTTTTAAAACTCACAACTCACCACTAGAGAGAAGAGGCAAGATTTTAACTTTCTCATCATAACCAAATGAAGTGAAGCAGACCAAAATTGAAACAAACAAAATAGAAACAATTTTTTTTTTTCGGTTGATGTCGATTACCATTAACCATTGATGCTCTCGTTTAAATAGACTCCCATGGTAGAAAGAAAATGTTCCTTGAGTCAAACTTAGAATTATTTGTAGACTCTGTGCTTGTTTTGGATCCACTTCTCCGCCTCATCTTCTTGATAATGTTTAACTTAAATCCCCTGTAATTTGATGTCTCTTCCATTCTTCATTTTTCCTCTTTTTCTTCCTATTGCTACATAATCCATTTCCCATCAATATGCACTAGGAAACTTTGGAAAATAAAAAATTAATGCCTTTCCATTGAGTTAAACAACAACTTTTTTGTATTACCGCATATTTTGAAAGTGTTGCAAAAAGTTGTTCTTCATCTCTCTCTCTCTATGGTAACACTGTGTTCTTCTTTATTCACGCCTTCCAAAAACCATTGTTTAGCTACAAATTTTTCCTCCACTTGTTCATCTTCTTCTTCATTTATGACTACATCTTCCAATGGAGTACTCACTACAACATTATCTCCAATACCAATATTATCATCCTTGAACTAATTAGATTCAATAATGTTCTCACAAAAATCAAATTTGACCTCTTTTCCCTTCTCCATTGAAACCATCATTTTACCCTTCTGAAATACAATCAACACACTATTGCAACTTGCATGAGTGAATCACAATTTTCATCTTCATCTTCTTTGATTGATTTTTTAACTCCATTAATCAAACATTTACCAGTGTTCTTATATACCTTTTCATCATTCTTATTCAAGGTTTTCAATTTGGGCTGAACTCCATCCTCATCAATATGTATGTATTTGTACAACCATCATGCATTTCCTTCCTGTAGAACTATCACGGTCTTCCCAATAATATATGACAAGCATTTAGTGCCATAATGTCACATAGGACTTCATCATGGTAAACTCCTATCTTAAATTTAACTAAACATTGTTCACTCACCAAAACTTTTTGATCATCCTGCAACCAAACAATCTGATATAGATGCAAGTGTCTTCTTTCTAATTGTAACTTGCTTACCATTTCTTCTAAACAAAGTTGTCCGTGCTTCCACCATAAATTATGACATTGCATACCTTATCCTCACACTTACATCTTGTCTAAAATAAAAAATTTCTTTGTATTGATTCTTGTCTTGCATTCATCAAGATTCTTCTTATAAGACACATTTCTCAAGGTTTTGCAATTTTTTATTTGTGATGATTAGTATCTTCCTCATTCACATTTACAACTCTAGCCTTGCCTTCATTTCTTTCTTTATGTTTCTATGTTTCAAACATTCATATTCTTTGTTTCCTCCATATTCAAATCAAGTTATCTCGTAATTTCCTTGTCCAAAACATATACCCGTGTATGTGACTGAATGTGACCTCTAAATCAGGCACAACACAACATGGTCATTATTCACTTGATAGAATTCAGGAGAGAGTATGAAGAACTCAATCCAAATTCCATGGTGAGGCGACCTGTTGCCTCCTATGTGAATGGGGTGTTTGAATACTCTCAGTACGAGAGCCAACAGCCGGGAGACCAATTCAACAATGGAGGATTTGAAAGCAAATATGAGCAAAATGAAACTAAGCTAAGAATGAATGCAATTAATCTAGAAAACTTTGAAAGAAACATGAAATGCAGATTTTTATTTGAAATAAAGATGATATTAGACTAAGAACAAGTAAGCAAATTTAATCTAAATGTGAAATGCAATTACACTAAGATGAGATAATAGACTAAATATGCAATAAAAAGCTTTGAAAACAATGAAATATGAGACTAAAAAATGCCTATAGTGTAGATGCTCTCAAAAATTGCTCTCTTGAATGAGAAAAAGAGGTTCATTAAATAGACCAAACCAGAAGAGGAATGAAGAGTTTCTTGATTCGAAACGGTGGACTCTTCATTCCTAATTGAGACAAAAAAGCATGATTTATTTAATTAAAAGAATGGAATTTGCCACATGTGGGGAGGTGACCTTTCGAGTAATTTGAATTATTAAATTCAAATAAAGAGGTGTCCATTCAATTAACTAAATATTTATTAATTCCTTTTTGATGTGTAATTAGCTAAAGGGGGTAGATTTAATTTAATTAGAAAGCACATAGGACTTTACAATTAAATTAATTTATCATAGGGGTAATTTAGCCAATTAAGTCTAAGACTTTAGGAATTAATATTAATATTTGATTATTGCAAATTAAGATTTTTGCAACTGACATCAAGTCAAGTAAAGTCAAGCAGGAGAGAGAAAATTGCCTAGTGGACTAGGACTTTGGTGATGTAAAATCGAGATAATGCACCAAAATTGATGAAATTAAATAGGTGCCAATTTTGGGGTATTACATTTGCCCCTCTTTGAATTGATGTGTGAACAACGCGTTGATTCAAAGAATAGTCTGAAGTGACAGATGATGAGAATTTCCGTAGTCCAAGTTAGATTGCGAAGACAACAGTCTTTAAAAGAGAACCGGAATCGGGGTTAGATTGCCCCAATACCAATTGATGAAGATGCAGATTTAGGACTATCTCCGAATCAGGGTTAGATTGCTCCAATACGAAGCTTAGTCTTCCGAGACCCAGGTTAGATTGCCCAGATAACGGTCTAAAAGAGATTTCAAGAGTCATCTCCAGAACGAAGCTTGACTCCCAGGAATTAGGGTTAGATTGCCCCAATACCCAAAAGATTTCAAGAACCATCTCCAGAACGAAGAGTGATCCTTGAGGATCCAAGTTAGATTGCTCAGATACCTAAGAGATAGATGATAAGATGACAAGATGTGAGGCGTGAAGATGCCCCTAGCAATGAGGACTGATGATTCAAATCAGACTGATTCAAGAATAGATTTGACAAGATTCAAATGATGTAATCATCCTGCCCCCTCGGGAGCGAAATTGAAAGATGACATGTCAGAAGGATGATAAACAACAAGAGATTGCAGAGCAAAAGCAATTAGACTAGATTCGCGAAGCTATAGAAGTGAAATGGAGCAAAGCAGAGGTCCTGTTGACCAAGTTTGACCATAGTTGACTATGGTTGACTAAATTTGACTAGGGTTGACTTGATGAAAAGAAGCAAAGATCTCAAGAACATGATGTAAAGATGAGGATCTGGCAGGAAGATGACACCAAAAGGCTAACTACACAAGCATCCGATCTAGGAGGAGTCCAATATTTAAAACACGATTTTGAGCCACTTAGAGATGTCAGATTTTGATTTCGATCCCGAAAAAGGATGCAGCCAAGATGAGACTAGGACAAAAGATGAGAACCTTTGATGAGCAGATCCAAAAGAAAGCAATCAAGAGAGCAGCAATAAAGCGCTCCAAATGTAAGCCTAGAATGAAAGATGCAAATCTAAATGCAGGCCTAGGATGAACAAATGCAATCCTCTGGACTTGGCTGTTGGACTCATCGTATTTATCATCATTGAGTTCGCTTAAGCATGGGACAATCACAAGATGCCATACAATTCTCCCAAACATGAGAATATGAATATGACATAAGTCTTAAATTTGTCAGAATGAGGTGTAAGCATTAAGGCACAAGAAGCCAGAATGACCTGAACACCTATTCCTTTTAATTTAGCAAGTTAACATAAGCATCAAAGAACATTTTCTAGAATGACCTGAATGTCTCTTGCGAACAAACACACCAAACACACAGGAGTTCCTTCTTTTGCCAAAGATTGCTCGCAGTGACCCTTACGTTCACTTAGCAGGACGAGCGTTTACAATTTCATCAGTAGCATAAAGAAGTCACTCAAAAGACAAGGAGAAGAACCAACCTCACCAAAGCATCCATATAAAAGGAGTCGAGGTACACATGGCCATCCAATACGAGATAGAGGCTCTTACAGACGGACACCCCTCTTAAATGAATTCTTTGGATCGTTGGAACTAAACCAACAAACAGAAAGCAAAAAAGACAAAGCAAACAAACAAGCACTCAAAGAAAACAAAGCTCAACATGCCTCAAAGGAACACACATTTAGTTTAAGTTTCAATTCAAGTTCGTGTTCAAGCGGATTGAAGACAATTCGGAAAGATAACGTTCGAAGTCTCAATGAGATAATGACAGTAGGCAGATGTAATGAGAATCACTGGTGATTGATAAAAGGGAGAAATCTCAAAGAAGAGAGATCGAACGAAAGCTAGGTATCCGCATGCAGGCATAGTGAGAACCACTGGCGACCAATGCTCAAAAAAGAGTTTCTGAAAGTGATAGGACAATGCCCCCTAGACCAGGCAGGTGCCCCCAAGTGTGAACCGGTTCCAATCCATGAAGAGTCGAGAAAAATCTCGAAGACATTGAAAGCAAGGCATGAGCTAGCAAACCAAAGCAGGAAACAAACTAAAGCAGGAAAGGAAGGAAACTAAAGCAGGAAAGGAAGGAAACTAAAGCAGGAAACTAAGAGCCAAGCGATGCTGAGATGAGATGCAGCTTCAGGAAACAAGAGGCACCTGTTTACCAGGTTTTCACCATCTTGGCAGAGATTCTATTTTTGCTACCATGACGCCTGTTTACCAGGTTTTCATCAATGACACATTTTTCTCTTTTTCAATTTTTTTGTACTTTTCTCTTTTTTTGCTTTTTTTGAATTTTTTTAATATCTCATTTTTTTGTATTTTTGATCTTTTCATTTTTTTATTTTTTTCAAGTTTTCTATTTTTTTTGGTATTATCAAGGCACCTGTTTACCAGGTTTTCACCAGGATAATAGATACATCAAAGTGCCTATTTGCCAGGTTTTCACTAAGATGATCATTTTTTCAGGACATTTTACAATTTTTAGGATTTTTTGCAATATATCAATTTTTAGGATTTTTTCAGGATCAATAAATATGTACATGAGCATACTGAGAATGTCAGCTATAGAACTTCTTAGATGAAGAGCGTTGATGGGCTCTTTGAGTTTCTCTCCTTTAGTAGGAATCTCTGAGAACACAGTCATTTGTAGTAGTAGCCAACTGAGAAGTTGCAGAATCAGAACCAAATGTTGTAGCAGTAACAAGAAAGCCAACCAATAGTGTCCAATAGTCAAGAGATCCATAGTCAAGGAAAGATCACTTAAGTGAGACCCACAAATATCCTCATAGACACACCTTAACTCTTTGTTGGATTTCCCACGCTCTAAATGCTTAGGAAGAGTACGTTCTAGATTTTCCTTAGTCATGTCATTAGCAATGAGGAGATGCTGATATGCACTTTGGGACAAGGCAAGATGGAGTGAAGAGGGTAAAGTATGAGAGGCAAGGGTGATGGAATGGAGGGAAGCATGAGAATTTTGGAAGCTCAAATGACAACTTTGATTTTTTCTTTCTTTGGAATCCACATAGCTTTTGATTTTTTTCTTCTTTACTTTGAGGTGCTTTTGATGACAATGCCTATAGAATGGATTTCGAGATCCATTTTTTATTTTATTTTTTGGCTTTTGATTGTCTTCTTCTTTTTGAGGACCTTTGCGGTCTTTTGAACACCTTTGTTTCTTTCCTTTCTTCATAGTCACATGTCGATTAGATGGGACATGGTGACCTTGAGATATAAGTGGATTCGTATTATTTTTATTTTTATGTTGCACATCCAAGTTACTTCCAAAAGACTCGGGAATGATGGATGAAAGAGGCTTATATGACTGGTTTAGGTGGAGAGATGGAGATGGAAGTGGACGAGCCACTTTTCTGGGAGATGAAGGGGGAAGAAAATTCAATGGGATGGGCTCAAGTGCAAATATATCAATATCATCCTCATCATTAATGAATGCATTAGATAGATCAAGAAAGTAATCTTCCATAGAGCGTTGTCGATTGTGAGTCATCTTAGAAGAGTCAGATAAGTTTGGAGGAATATTATGTGAGCCTAACCAAGATGGTCTATTCCAAGAGTCAGGTCCCCTTTCAGGTGGTAAGAGTGCACGAACAGGGACCATTTCAATTTTGGATCTACCAATATTCCATGAAGCTGTAACAGAATGGGGTCTCAGATACCCATGATTTGTTGGAGCAGTAGAAGTAAAGCTTGGAGTAGATGGCCTAAGAGCCATAGGAATGATCTCCATAGGAGGGTGGAAAGGATCATCATCAATAGCTTGATCTGGAGGATCATAACTTTCTCCTCTTTCTGAGTTGTTAAGACTAGCATATAAGTGCATAGCATCAACTGGTATTTCTGTAGTAGCATCTGATATGGAGTCCCATTCAGCTAGAGACATAGTTGGAGGCATATTTTCTTCATCACTATCATCTGTCAAAGGAAATGTTTCTTCAACAACAGGATCTTGTTCAGTAGTAGGAGCAACAGAGTAATCTGGAATAGGCATATCTTGAGGCATACCCAAGAGGAGGGAAGCATCCAACAGTTGCTCCCAATCAGTATGTGTGCCATTGGAGTTGGAAATAGTAGGAGTCTGTTCAATAGCATAAGTGGTGGAACAATCTAGAGTAGGCATACCCCAGGGCATACCCAAGATAAGGGAAGCATCCAACAGTTGCTCCCAATCAGTATGTGTATCATTGGAATCGGTAGTAGTAGGATTTTGTTCAACA
Source organism: Chamaecyparis obtusa (assembly GCA_027943335.1). Lineage (NCBI taxonomy): Eukaryota > Viridiplantae > Streptophyta > Pinopsida > Cupressales > Cupressaceae > Chamaecyparis > Chamaecyparis obtusa. Next base: position 214,933 of record BSBK01005260.1, on the reverse strand, counting down.
ATAGAAGTGGTAGAACAATCTAGAATAGGCATACCTTGAGGCATACCAAAGATAAGGGAAGCGTCCAACAGTTGCTCCCAATCAGTATGTGTGCCATTAGAGGCAATGACATATTCAGTAGTAGCTGCAGTAGTAGAAATCTGTTCAGTAGAGTGTATAAAATCCTCCTGGTGAGAACCAAGATCATGTTCTTGAAGCACTTGAGAAGGTAGATAAGACTCTTTCTGGTAGTCTGAATTAGAATTTTGATCATTCAAAGGTCTTTCATATGTCATAGGATGAATCTGTGTTTCTTCATTATCTAAATCCTTGCATGAGTGAAAGTTGTAGCTAGGTTGGTCAAGCTCATAGCTCTGATAGCCAATACCAAATCTATCTTCAGAAGGTTCCTCATAGGAATGTGGAGATGGAGGGAGAGTTGTCAATGTCAACATGGACTCAAACTGATATTCCCCCATGCCAATATCTTTGATCTTCAGGGTCTTTTCTATTTCTTTGAGCTTAGCATCATAGAACTCAATGGACTCTCTATTGGCAGGAACAAAGCTATCTGTCGCTTGGGTAAGCATCTTAGTAGAGCAAGTATTTTGGCTAGCACTATTGTCAATGAGGATGTGGGGGATACTCTTGGGGCCTATCATAACTTCAGTGTGCAGGGGAGCATCATGCGGGTGGCTCAGCAAGTGATCATCTTCCTCAGAGAAGGATAAATAATGAGGTGAAGTCAAGTGACCCACCATAGATTGAAACTGGTCAAGATCAAGATCTTTGGGGACGTTTTCCTTAGTGAGGGCTTTATCCATAGATAGTTTTGGTCTGGATGTCGAAGGTTCGGGACCTTTGAGAACAATCTTTGCACGAGATTGAGGGATAGCATTTGCACAAGCTAGAGACTGTGTGGAGTTATAAAAGGGAGACATAGGGCCTCACAAGACAAAGGGAGTTTTGGGTTTAGGAGTATCCTCACTCCTTGGAGCAATGATCATGTCATAGTGAGAGATCCAAGGTTTGTTTCTAGCGAATCGGGAAGGCGGTTGAGCTTCTTTCATAGCCTTCTCAGTGGCTTTGATCGTTTGTATGTTAGAGATGAGATTGAAAACCAACTTTGAAGGTTTTGGCATGTTAGAGCTGAGATTGAAAACCAACTTTGAAGGTTTTGGCATGTTAGAGCTGAGATTGAAAACCAACTTTGAAGGTTTTGGATCTCCCATCTTGTTGGTAGTATTATGAGAGATCGTGAAAGAGTTGATAGGTTCAAAAGGATCAATAGGTTTAATTTTAGAAAGTGACCCTTCAGAGTCTTGCTGGTCTTCAAACAATGGGTTATAATATTCTTGAAATAATAAGTCAGACTGTATCTGAAACAATGGATTGTAATACTCTTGGAATGACGAAGAATGTGAGAATTCCTCACGAAGTTCAGATTTCATAAAAAATTCAAGATGACCTATGTCTTGATTACAAAGTTTACTTTGATCTTGATCAGCGTTCTGAACGGGATAAGTCTTGCCACTTCGAGTCGTGACAGTCATAAACGAAGATGTAACGAGCAAAGATTCGGGATAAAGCTAGACTCTATCTCAAAGATAATGAAAGGAGATAAATGGCTAGAATAGCCAAGATGCAAGATGAACCTGGTACGAATTGTCAAAAAGAGATGGCTAGAACAGTCGAGATAAGACAATCGCAACACAAGGTACAAGAGCACAATGAGATAAGGTAGACTAATGAGAGACAATACGAGTCAAAGCAAAGATCGATCGATTCCTAACTCAAGACAACTAGTTTCTGACGGTGAACGACAGTAAAATAGAAAAATAAATCATGGACAAAAGGCAGATTAGATTTATGTCATTGATCAAGCACATAAGACAGCAATCAAGGAGTTCAAGCAAACAGTCTTCAAGCAATGGGCAAGGGACAAAGCAACCTTGCGCATGAACATGAATAGTGACTTAGTATTTCTACTCCCTAAGGACTCTACTTGTGTATGTTCTTGAGAATGTTTTAGCAGACACTTAAAACACAACAACATCCTAGCAAGTTGTCTACAAGGATATACATGGCTTTTCTAAAGGGAGTCCTCGATATACGCAAGGTACGTGAGGCCCAAATCCGTAGATGAGAAGAATTAGAAATCACACAGCCGGGGGGAGACGGTAACCCAAATCTCCTTCTTCACTTCTCAAAGGTATAAAGTTCTTTGAGGCTTAGCCAAGAGTGAAATCTAATTCATTCCCAAGAGAGGTGTCTTTGGATTCACCTCCCGATATTTATACTCCGCCGGAACACGGGAGTTAAGGTCGTCCCTTGAGGTGATGAAATCCCCAAGCAGGCCTTCTAAAAAAAATAAAAAGTAAGTAATTCTCTATCAAAAAGTATTGGAAAGCACTAAAGGTGGTGCATTTAACCCTTCAAGTAAATGTGAGGTGAGTCCACAAAGTGGTGCATTTAACTCCTCACACAAACTCAAAGTGAGTCCACACCCTAGAAAACAAGTGAGTTCCAAAAAGCACAAAAGGGTTGCCAAGTGGAACAATTAACGCTTCTTTCCTATAGACCCCTCCCCTTTAATGTGGCGCTGGGATTGCAACCACAGGGCGGAAATGAGGAGCCGGTGGATTAGCGAGTCCAATAACCCAAGATAGCAATCTAGATCAATCACAAGTAATCTAAGACTGCTAATCAATACTATTCATAAGTGCAAGAGGGTTTGAATCATAGAATATTTAACTTTCCAAGTAAACATGAAGTGAGTCCACAAAGTGGTGCATTTAACTCTTCATGTAAACAAGGAATGAATCCATGCCCTCAATTACTCAATGAGATATTTTGATATTTGAAACCAAGAATTACTCAAGGTGTAAACACAAGCATTCACTTACATAAACTTGTATGAAAGAAAATCTATGTTTATTCATTTCCCATTAAGAGCATCAATTGAAATGTGTTCTATGAAAGCATGTAAACACTCAAGCCAAACACATGAGAGATTAATTTTAATCCCAAAGTCCAAATGTTTTAGAGATTTTAAGAACTCACCTTAGGTCCAAAGATCTGCAATTCAGCATTTAGCACACATCCGAAAGTATAGAATCAAGACAAATCAATGACAAACCGTAAGATATGTAACATTGCTGTCTTCAAGACAGTCTTTAAAGATTGATTTATTTGACCCATAAAATAATAATATTAAAATTTCTGGAAAGAATGAAGTTTTTAGCAAACATCAAGAACTATCATTTCCCAAAGTTACAAGGTCTTATGATTTCATTTGGTTCCTCAACCATTAACCTTTTCAGACTGTAATTTTTCTGTCATAAATCAGATTTAAAACACCAAACTCTACCTAGGAAATCACATATCTTTCTCAAAAAGAATTCAAATGAAACCAAACCAATTTCATAGTAACTATTAATGAATCTAGTTTCCAAATATGTAAGCCATTTATTTTTCTCATTCATAAATCATTTTCTAAGAATAAATCATTGCCTGCAACTCCAATGCAGATTGTTAAAAACTAATTTTCACTCAAATGCCCATAACTTTCACAAATATGAATAAAAATGACTCAAATCAAAAGGAAATGAAAGCTAATTCACGTATCTTTCCAATGGATATTATTAGAGATCCTAATTCTGCATAATTTTTCTGTACCAAATGTTTCAATCTGACTGTATTCAGAGAATCTCAAATCTGCAAATAACCACTTTCACCAAAATGATCATAACTTATTCATTTCTCAATAAAAATCAACCAAACCAAAAGCATGAGAAAGAGGATTCATCATTCTATCCATCCATTACTATATTAAAAAAATTTCAATCTGTAAATGGCCGTACAAGGCATGAAACCAACACTAAAACTGAAAAACCAATCAAGAATGAGGCTAAAAATTGATCTTTTCTGCCCCACGGTGGGTGCCAAAATGTATGTGACTGAATGTGACCTCTAAATTAGGCACAACACAACATGATCATTATTCACTTGATAGAATTCAGGAGAGAGTATGAAGAACTCAATCCAAATTCCATGGTGAGGCGACCTGTTGCCTCCTATGTGAATGGGGTGTTTGAATACTCTCAGTACGAGAGCCAACAGCCGGGAGACCAATTCAACAATGGAGGATTTGAAAGCAAATATGAGCAAAATGAAACTAAGCTAAGAATGAATGCAATTAATCTAGAAAACTTTGAAAGAAACATGAAATGCAGATTTTTATTTGAAATAAAGATGATATTAGACTAAGAACAAGTAAGCAAATTTAATCTAAATGTGAAATGCAATTACACTAAGATGAGATAATAGACTAAATATGCAATAAAAAGCTTTGAAAACAATGAAATATGAGACTAAAAAATGCCTATAGTGTAGATGCTCTCAAAAATTGCTCTCTTGAATGAGAAAAAGAGGTTCATTAAATAGACCAAACCAGAAGAGGAATGAAGAGTTTCTTGATTCGAAACGGTGGACTCTTCATTCCTAATTGAGACAAAAAAGCATGATTTATTTAATTAAAAGAATGGAATTTGCCACATGTGGGGAGGTGACCTTTCGAGTAATTTGAATTATTAAATTCAAATAAAGAGGTGTCCATTCAATTAACTAAATATTTATTAATTCCTTTTTGATGTGTAATTAGCTAAAGGGGGTAGATTTAATTTAATTAGAAAGCACATAGGACTTTACAATTAAATTAATTTATCATAGGGGTAATTTAGCCAATTAAGTCTAAGACTTTAGGAATTAATATTAATATTTGATTATTGCAAATTAGGATTTTTGCAACTGACATCAAGTCAAGTAAAGTCAAGCAGGAGAGAGAAAATTGCCTAGTGGACTAGGACTTTGGTGATGTAAAATCGAGATAATGCACCAAAATTGATGAAATTAAATAGGTGCCAATTTTGGGGTATTACAACCCGATCTTTCTCTACCTCTTGAACTTTGATCTCTAGGATCACGTGAATCTTCATATCTCTGATTTTTGTTGCTACCTTGGTCTTCATTTTTTGATTTCTCTGATTTGAATCCCAATCTCCATATGATCTTCCTTCTTTCTTTTCATCTTGGTCTCTCCTTTGCTTGTTCTCAAACTTGTTCAATATTTCTTCAATCTTCAAGGGTATACGTCTTCCATGGTATTTACTCTTACCAATGCAACAATGGGTCATTGACAATTGCTGCTGCCGCATTTCTTTGTCCACTTATTTGTCTTGCAATTTCTGAGGGGTTCTTCTTTATCACTTTTTGGGTCTCTTCTTTGAGTAAATCATCTTCACATTTCTTCCTACAAGTCTTCTAGTCGTCTTCTCAACCCTCTTATTTCATCCAATGAGCATGTCCACCTCTTCCTCTACCTCTCCTTGGGGGCATTCTTGCAACATCCACAACACATAAGTTTTGGTGTAAATTGCCTCACCTTCGATGATCTGTTTACATACTTTGAATAACTAGCTCTAATTCCACTGATGCAATAGAAAAGCTTTTGCCTGTTAAAACTCACCACAAATCACAAAAAATAATATTAGCTATAACAAAACAATTTTAATACTCCTAATTCATAAATGCATTCAAATTTACATTCAGGCCGTTAATGACCTCTAACAGTATACTCTCTCTCCCCCAATCTCTCAGTTCCATGCTACTTCCTCATTGCTCTATGCCTCTTCATGCAGCTCTCCCCTCTTCATTAGCACTGTTTATTTTCTTATCCTTTTCAACTTCCTATTGGCCACCATGTTTAATGTTCTCTTCTTTTCTTCCATGGGCTTCCCTCTTCCCCTACATGGCGTCACTCAACTCTGTCTTGCTTCAGAGCTCGATGACTTTCTTGAAGGCGGTTCTTTGCTTAAAATTGAGCCCTGTTTTTCACATAGATGGCTAGCGATTGTTATTCTCCCAGATTAAACTTACATCCAGAAATGTTACAACTCCCCCAAATAGTTTCATTGTCTTGGCAAACGTTGAAGAATGCTGATAAAGTTTTCTATGTTGTTGTTTCAGCCAATTGCATTTGCTTGAAAGCCTTTTCTACAAATCCATTTTGCCCATATATTGGAAGCGTTGCCGTTTGTGGGATCACAGTTCGTTGAGGTATTCTATCGAACAGTTTTATGCTCCTGTCTATTCTTCCACATTTTGGATACACAATGGCCACTAAACATCTATTAAAATTTCCTCTTGATGGATGTCCATGCTTGGTTTTAAAACTCACAACTGACCACTAGAGAGAAGAGGTAAGATTTGAACTTTCTTATCATAGTCAATTGAATTGAAGAAAATCAAAATCAAAATCAAAACAAATTAGAAGCAATTTTTTTGGTTGATGCCAATTTCCATTAATGATGAATGCTCCTACATTATATTTGTATAAATTTGTACATGTATACATATATATGCGAGTAAGCATATTTATATGAATCTATCATGTTTACATCATGTCTATAAAACTATGGAAAAAAATGATTTTGAAAAGTCTAACAATGAGATTTTGGATGTTCTAGACTTTATTTTTCTAGATAATATAAAACATGGTTTAAAATCCAAAATTTCAAGGATGTATCAGATTAGTTAGGGAAAAGTCCCCAGTAATTGTTAGGGGGTCTAATAACTATGACGTTTTTGTCATGTTCACCCTCCAATTACTAATATTAAAGGAGCCCTAAGAGTTGTAACACATGTACCAATAGTCGATCACACATGTACTGATAGCCAATCATTTTTTAGCTTTTTTAGTTGGTCATTGGCCCATTTGTGCACCACTATTGGGACATTTAGTAATGACTATTGGGACATTTGGCCACAAGTACTAGCATTTTTGAGTGAATTACTATTGGTGTAAGAACATAGCAGGTATCAGATGACACTTTGAAAATACCATTTGTTGACCACTTGGTGTTGAACAACTTCTATAGAGAGATTTGTGAATACCCAGAACTTGAAACCTTAGCTTTAAACTCTTAACTCGCATACAGAGCTACATCGAAAAAATGATCAAAATCTAACTTACGATTTAGGAGTTCTAGGTGCGTGAAGTTAGCTTGGGCAACTATTGGGGACTTTCCCCTAGTGGAATATTACTGAAGCCATCAAAAGCATTGCATAATTTGAAATTTCTATAATTGGGTTGGCCAAAGTCATAAAGTCAAAAGAAGTTTGTGTTCTCATTTTCTTATTGTTGGAAATGTAGTGTATAAATAGTATTGTGTATGATTATGTATATACATACATGTTTGATATGTCTATCATGCATATTTATGTACACAATATGTATTTATATTTGTGTATATGTATATATACATACGTGAGTATACATATTAATATGTATTTTTTATACACATACATGTACATGTGTATATATATGTACATGCACATGAGTACTTGTATAGGTATGTATATGTGTGGACCATACTAATAATACAAATGTGTATGGACATGTATAACTCATATTTAGTGCATATATCTATATAACTATCAGGTGTGTAATCATACACTACATTATTTGTGTATATTCATGTTCATATATATCTATCCATCTATACCCATGTATATTCATTCTTAATTGCATAAACTATATGTACAACCACACACACACACACACATTTATAGTATGGTTAAGCCAAAATTTCATGCATGTATTAGATTGTGTACTAGAATATAACTCAACCACTAGAGGCATCATGTAAAAAAAGTTCTTTGTCTAGTTGATAAAAGATGTTAAACCAAAATAACTTTGTATTCTTATTTCTTATGGTACAGGAAATAAATTGGATAAATAATATTATGTATGTATACATGTTTCATACATTCATTTATAATGTGTATGTGCACCATGTATGCATGTGTACACATTATGATTTGTATACATATGTACATGTATACATATACATGTGAGAAGTGTATATATGTGCATATGTAAACAAGTAAATGTATAGGCATTCATATGTGTAGTCTATATTGATTATACAAAAGTGTTTACACATGTATACATACATAAATAAGTAGATATATTTATATACATTTTAATACAGACACATGTAGATGTGTATATGCAAATAAGTAAATGTATATAATTATTTATATTGTGGTGTATATTGATTATACAAGAGCATGTAGATATGCATACACATATCAGTATCTATATACATTTTTATACACTCAGATGTATATGGTAACCAATAAATGTATAGGTATTTATATATATGTGTTGTATATTGATTACATAAAAGTTGTGTACACATATAAACATACATATGTGAGTATATGTTTTATATACACTCATGTAGACACATATATATGAGTAAATGCAAACAAGTAAATGTACAACTATTTATATATGTGGTGTCTATTAATTATACAAAAATATGCACACATATAACTCATGTATTACATATATTTAGATAATTGTTAGATGCATGTATACTCATTACACACAAACACGTGTTTACCTATTCATGTGTGTACCTATTTGTATGTATACATGTATATTTTACTTTTATAGACAAATTAATCTATAATTCAAAAATTGACCAAGTCTTAGTATAAACTGACCCACTTGCACTTTACTGACAATCTCAGGATCAAATTTTAGTCGACAGTCAATTTGGATAAGGGATTTCCAAAATGCGCACGAAACCAAGGTTTGATTTCAGAATAAATACAAAAGGATACCCATAATAAAATAGGGCCTATGTATGCAAGTGGTGAAAAATGAGATGAAATAATTAAAGAGGCACACCTAGATAATTGAGGGCCCTCATAGAAATTAAACGAGGACATATATTTAAATATGCAAGCAAATAGGCCTATGATGCATGTAAGGATCTTTTCCCCGTGATTCTGACTAACACAACACAAGATAAATCTATCAAAGTTCCTCTAGAATAGTTCACTCCTACTAGTAGTATCTTGCTCCTTGTAACCTGTAATATCTTTTCTTAAAAAACTAGGAAGGCGTGATGGATACTTACCTATTTGCATGAAATTTATGCAATTGGTCATTTGGTATTTATCTTGAAGTTGATTGACTAAAACCAACTCTTCTTCTCCATTTCCTTGGGTTAGGTACTCGTAGAGTCCTCTACCATGGATGACTTTGGCGGTAGGTTTGACCTCCACATCATATTCTAGGATTTTTGTGATTAGTTAGATCTTTTGTCTATAATTTCTCCTTCCATGATGTATTTACACACACTTGGATGCACACCACGTAGTAGAACTTTGTTGCTTTCTATCAAGTGTCAAAATTTATTTAGCCCTTTGACAATAGCAAAAGCTCACTTTTCAACAAAATTACATTTTGTTTCATAATCATTCAAAGTCCCTCAATGAAAGCAATATGATGTTCCCTCTTTTTATCTTGATCTTTCCAAGTCGACACAATTGCAATAGTGTATTTGCAACCATATATATACATGATGAAATCTTTTGAGCAATCTAGGTTGCCCAATGTTGGCATAGAGGCTATAACACTATTAATATTTTTAAAATATACTCTTCATTATGGTGCCCATTCAAAGGCCTACTCTTTTTGCAAAATTAGAGTGATTGGTCTTCCTAATCCATCAAAGTTTGAGATAAACTTGGTGACCAATTTTATCTTTCCTAGAAAGAGTTGCACTTCCAGCTTCTTGTTTACTGACAACATTAGCTCCATGATGGATTTTACCCATTTGAGGCTAGTTGAAATTCCTTCCTTGGAAATGACATGCCCAAGGAGCCTTCCTTGAGGAACTCAAAATACACATTTCTTAGGATTAAGCGAGATCCCAAACTCTTGGCATCTCCGAAAGATATTTTTGAGATGATCAAAATGGTCATCTCCTTTTTGAAAATACTATTAGATCATCAATGGCAGGAAGAATCATTCTTCCAACTCACGCTCTTCTTCAATTGTAGTGTGAGTGTGGCCTTCCCATCTTTGTAGAAGGCCTCTAGCCTTTGTGATTTCTGTATTGATCTTTGTCTTTGACAACATTTTTTTTGTTGTTGTTCAACCACTAATGGCTTCTCTTTAGCAAAACCCATTTCTCTATCTTGTTTTTCCTCTTTTTTCCTTTGAGATGTGGTTGTGTAAGGTCAAACCCTTTGTTAGGCTGATTTAATTATCAAAAACACTATTACATCATCCAATTAAATTAAAATGACTAAATTTATCAAATATTTGAAGGCAATAGCTATTGCTCTTTGGAAAGTGGCACCAACATTTGAAAGACTAAAGGGCATTTTGGCATATGCAAAGGTTTCCCACTTAGTAGTGAAGTTTGTATTGTGATGGTCTTCTTCTACCATCAGACTTGGTTGTAGCTAGAGAAACCATCTAGCGGTGAGAACATTTTTTAATCTTTTCACTATTTGTAAAATTTTCTCCATGGAGGGTAATGAGTAATTATCTTACAAAAAATATTTGTTAAGTGATGAAAATCCACACATAGGCAGATGTCTCCATTTTTCCTCTAGACTAGCACTAGATTAGATACTCATGTGCTATGTTTGATTGGATAAATGATCTTGGAATCAATCATCTTCTTCAATTCTTGTGGCACTAGAGATTCTATTTTCAGGTTCACTGGTCTTTGTTTCTATTTGATAGGCTTGGATCCTTCAATCAAATCGATGGTATGCTTGATAATATCTCGATTATATCCTCTTAGATCATCATAATTACACGCTATAACACCCTCATATTTCTCACACAAGGACACAAGCCACTTCTTATTTTTTGAAGACACTCCTTTGCCAACTTTCAATAAAAGTCAATTTTGAAGGCCTTAGAGGCTCTTAAATGGCCCAAAAGTGGTCATAATCAATGTGGTGGTATAGATTTGTAGAAAATATTACAAGATTTTCAATATTTCAAATGATTTTCCAAGAAGACTCTTAGATCAAAAGTTATGGCCTCCAAAAGTTAGGTTTCTTGAAGTGGTAAAAATAAAAATGTGTTACACATAAATGTGAGTTTTAAAAAGGAGTTAGACAGGGGTGTGTTTTGACACATCATAGGACATCTTAGATTTAAGATAAGTTGGGCACCAAGTTTTGGGTGGTTTTAGCTCATGAATTTGTAATACCATTTGAAAATTTCATATATTGTATTGTCTACATATTAGGTGCTTGTAATGGAGGTTGAGTGTAAGAGTCTTAAATGGCTATTGAATTATGTCAGGATCTCTAGTTGGTGATCTATTGCTATGAGAATATTTTTCAGCAACTATATTGTATTTTTTTTGTTGACTTTTTCTCCCAAAAGAGTTTTCCCTATGCAAATCACTGTGTTGTGGTATGCATTTTATATGTTTATTTGTGTTAAGTTTATACAACTATTTTAAAGATCTGAATTTTTTTGCATAACCTTCCCCTCAAGGTAAGTGTACGAATTTTTTCCACTACCTTGGTTCCCTTTCAAAAAAAAAATTGAGGCTAGCACCTCTAAGCATGCTCCTAGACCTGTCCATCAATGCCCCATTTATCCTCTAAATTACACCACCATTTTTTTGTGGGTTATATGGAGTTGTCTTATTCCTCTTGATCCCATGTTATTTACATTACATGTCGAAGCCTACTAAACAAAACTCACCACCATTATGAGTCCTCAAACAAAGATAAATCCTTCATTAAAAAATGGAGGAAAAGAAAGAACAAAATTGGAAAGGAAAAGAGATATAAATTTGAAAAATATTCCACCCTCGTTAGTTTACAATAAAACAAGCAACAACAATTTTTCCCTAACTCACTAGAATAACACACGTTGTTGTTGTTAACATAAAGAATAGTCACATGGTTCTCTAATCCTCCATTCACACAACATCATTCAAAGCTTCATTTGTAATAGATGAGAAATTTCCAATGATCCTTCAAGCTAGATCTAAATGCTTATCGTTTTAACCACCACATTTGTTTCTTCAATGACATATGAAGGAAAAATCTAGATTGATTCATTGAATATTTGATGATCAAAAAAATAATTTATATAAGGAGGTATGAAGTTGTGTAACATAATTGCTATTAACTATAAGTGCATAAGAATATAAAATTCTAAGTTGTGCTAATAGAAAGAGCACACACACAACCATTTGGGATACACAAGAGAAAGGGTTTCTTTTGACCCTCAAGATCATCTTTTAGTGAGACATGAAATTATAGACAAGCATCCACAAATATACAAGACAAGAAAAATAATAAGATTTATATTAATACTAAAGATCACCTTACAAGGAAAGAGGAGATCATAAGCAACCACTCTTGTTGAAAAACATAGAAAATAAAGTCAAGTTCCCTATTAATCAAAATATGAATTATAGAGTTTTAAATCATGGTCATCTACTATTGATATTATAACACCACAGGTTGATAGTTTTAAATTATTTTATCTTATATACTAATAATTCTTACACAAATAACATTAGTACATCAAATACATGACAAATTAAAAAAGGAAAAATATGATTTAGCTAATAAAAGGTACAAGAAAAACTAGAGAATATTAGCAACAAAATAGAAACATTAAAATCAAGAATATATATATGCCAAAAATTGCATACAAAACTAGACAAATACATTGAACAAATGAATAAATGGTATTCAATTTTGTCTACATATCATGCAGTCTAAGAGACCAAGAAAGCTAGAGTTTCAATCTATTTTAAGGTTTCTTTTCATGCCAACTCTTGTGTATGTTGATTAAGAAATTTGTCATATTGTAGAGTCTTGTCTCACACTTAAAATGATGTGGCCCAATCCTCTAATGAGCAACTAAAATCTGTGCTCCATCCTTAATTGTTATCTTTAAGAAAAAAATTTAATTGAATAAATGGATAAAAGAATTGTTACTTATGAAAACACAACAAGATTAAATTGATGTATCAAAGATTTCATAGATATGCTTATTTATTTGAAAACTATCAGAGATAGAAAAATCATACAAATCCAATGAGAACTAAGATACAAACCCTAATTAATATGTCTACTTTTATTGATCCATCAAAATATATTCCACATTTTTAGTCGATATGTTTTATATTATGGATTTCATTATCCACAATTGTCTGTTAAACTTGTCTCATGTTTCAAAACCACCTTAGTCTCTTGTTAAACCATTTTCAAATTAACTTCCAAGTTGGAAAATCTTCCAAACAAATTTTGTCAAAAAAAAAAAAATTGTAATGATTTTGCATTGCTTAAAAAATTTAAAAGCATATATATATATAAATATTATTACTAAGAAAAAAAATGTGCATAAAAGGAAAAAACCATATTTTAGTATTTTTTCTTTTAATAAATGAATATCTTTCAATATTATCTTCTTTTATTAGGATATTTTATTTTTTTAGTGTTTCAAAAAAGGAAAAAGAAAAATTACTAAAAAAAAGATAAATACTAATAAAATTATTAATCAAAAAACACTTTTATTGAATGTGAATCTATATTTTATATCTTTTTATAAGAATATCTTTTAAATATTATTTTCTTTTTATTAATCTATCTTTTTCAATGTTTAAAAAATATTATTAAAAAAGAAGATAAATACTAGTAAAAGATATTAGATTATCTATGTTATTGAATAAGGAATGAACAAAACAAAAAAAATGTTTATGATGTTTTTTTTTTCTTGTAAAATAATAATTTAAGATTCACATAAACATACACTAATCCTATTTTTTGTCTTTAAAACAATAATAAGAGATTTTCATACACTGCACCAATAAGGCCTTTGTACTTTTAAATCTTCAATCCTATCGATTAATCATTTTACACATTTTGTTTTATTATCTTTTAACCACAAACATTTCCATTTTCGCAAATATCAATTTCTATTGAAATGTAGTAGGGATAAACAAGAGTTCGAGTATTAATATCCGTTTCATAAATGGATCAAATATGCGTTAGCAAACTACAAATTTGCTTAGGTACTTGTAGCCATCTCTTTTTTATTTCAGTACATTACACATTGTACTGCTATTTTCGTAAACATTTTTTATTAAATGTGCATACCCTTATTGATGGTTTTCCACAAATTTGAAGACCATTTATTCTGATTTTCTTGCATTAATTATCTATGTTTTTGATTAAGGTAAAAGCAAGTTTTGAAGCAGCCCCGAAACCTTGTATAGAATGACCACAAAAGATATTCAAGTAAGCCTAAAAAATAGAACGGATCAAGACCAAAAGGAGGGTTTACAACAGGCACCCACAACCTGGATGAGACAATGTATGAAACAACCTTTATACAAACCCAAACAAACAAAAATCCAAATCTAGGCTTAGACCACACTTGACAGTCCAATCAAAAACTAGGATTTTCCTTTGCTTCCCTTCTTCTGGGAGCAGAGAGTCATATCAAAATGTAGAGAGGACTTTCTATTATGTTTACTTATTACTGGAGTCCACCCCTCCTCTACCAAAGAAGCTTTCTCCTACCAGACAGAAGTAGGAGAGGAACCAACCACAATAGAACCAACATGAGAATTCTGGACATAACCAACTACAGCCTCTTTACAGCCAGTGCTAGACTTCTCAACATCAAAAGGACCTTTCGAAATAGAACTGGCTGGAAGGAAGCCAATAGACCCAACAACCTCTGCAGACTTTCCAACACCGGTACTACCAGCAGATGTAATAGTACACCCAAAAAAACTAGAAGCAACAAGAGGAACACTAACAACATAAGTATTACTTCTAGCAAGAATAGTACCAGCAGACTTAGAGACCCTAGCAAGAACAGAACCAAATGGAGTAACCCTGTAATACCCCAAAATTGGCACCTATTTAATTTCATCAATTTTGGTGCATTATCTTGATTTTACATCACCAAAGTCCTAGTTCCCTAGGCAATTTTCTCTCTCCTACCTGACTTAATTTGACTTGATGTCAATTGCAAAGACCATAAATTGCAATAATCAAATATTAATATTAATTCCTAAAGTCCTTGACTTTAATTAGCTAAATTACCTCTATGATAATTTAATTTAGTTCTAAAGTCCTAAGCACTTTGAATTAAATTAAAATCCACCCCTTTGGCTAATTACCCTTAAAAAGGAATTAATAAATATTTAGTTAATTGAATGGACACCTCTTTATTTGAATTTAATAATTCAAATTACTCGAAAGGTCACTCCCCACATGTGGCAAATTTCATTCTTTTAATTAAATAATTCATACCTTTTTGTCTCAAAGGGGAATGAAGAGTCAGGTGTTTCAAATCAAGAAACTCTTCATTCCTCTCCGGGCTTCTCTATTTAATGAACCTCTTTTTCTCATTCAAGAGAGCAATTTTTGAGAGCATCTACACTATAGGCATTTTTTAGTCTCATTTGATTCATTATTTTCAAAGATTTTTATTGCATTTATTAGATTAATATCTCATTATTAGTATAATCTTTGCATCACATTTTAGACTAAATTTGCTTATTTGTTCTTAGTTTAATATCATATTTGTTTCAAGTTCTTAGATTAAGTTGCATCTCATCTTTATTTTCAAGCTCTTAGATTAATTGCATCCTCATTCTTAGATTAAATTGCACTTCATCTTAGATTAATTTCATCTTTCTCATCTTTATTGCTTCTTGGAAATCCTCCATTGTTGAATTGGTCTCTTGGTTGTTGGCTCTCGTTCTGAGAGTATTCAAACACCCCATTCACATAGGAGGCAACAGGTCACCTCACCATGGAATTTGGATTGAGTTCTTCATACTCTCTCTAGAATTCTATCAAGTGAATAATGACCATGTTGTGTTGTACCTGATTTAGAGGTCACATTCAGTCACCTACATTTTGGCGCCCACCGTGGGGTAGAAAAGATCAATTTTTGGCCTCATTCTTGATTGGTTTTTCAGTTTTAGTGTTGGTTCCAGGCCTTGTACGGCCATGTACAACCTGAAAAACTTGTAATATAGTAATGGATGGATAGAATGATGAATCCTCTTTCTCATTATTTTGTTTTGGTTCATTTTTATAAAGAAATGAATAAGTTATGATCATTTTGGTGAAAGTGGGTATTTGCAGATTTGAGATTCTTTGAATACAGCCAGATTGAAATATCTGGTATGGACAAATTGTGAAGAATCAAGATCTCTAATAATATTAATTGGAAAGATACATGAATTATCTTTCATTTACTTTTGGTTTGAGTCATTTTTATGTAGATTTGTGAAATTTATGGGCATTTGAGTGAAAACTGGTTTTTAACAATTTGTATTGGAGTTGCAGGCAATGATTTATTCTTAGAAAATGATTTATGAATGGGAAAAATAAATGGCTTACATATTTAGAAACTAGATTCATTAATAATTAGTGTGAAATTGTTTTGATTTAATTTGGATTCTTTCTAAGAAAGATATGTGATTCTCTAGGCAGGGTTTGGTGTTTTAAATCTGATTTATGACAGAAAAATTGCAGTTTGAAAAGGTTATTGGTTGAGGAACCAAATGGAATCATAAGACCTTGTAATTTTGGGAAATGGTAGTTCTTGATGTTGGCTAAAAACTTCATTCTTTTTAGAAATTTTAATATTATGATTTTATGGGTCAAATAACTCAATCTTTAAAGACTATCTTGAAGACAACAATGTTACATATCTTACGGTTTGCCATTGATTTGTCTTGATTCTATACTTTCGGATGTGTGCTAAATGCTGGATTGCAGATCTTTGGACCTAAGGTGACTTCTTAAAATCTCTATAACACTTGGTTTGGGCATAAAATTAATCTCTCATGTGTTTGGCTTGAGTGTTTACATGCTTTCATTAAACACATTTTAATTGATGCTCTTAATGGGAAATGAATGAACATAGATTTTCTTTCATACAAGTTTATGTAAGTGAATGCTTGTGTTTAAACCTTAAGTAATTATTGGTTCCAATATCAAATATCTCATTGAGTGATTGAGGGCATGGATTCATTCCTTGTTTACATGAAGAGTTAAATGCACCACTTTGTGGACTCACTTCATGTTTACTTGGAAAGTTAAATATTCCATGATTCAAACCCTTTTGCACTTATGAGTAGTATTGATTAGCAGTCTTAGATTACTTGTGATTGATCTAGATTGCTATCTTGGGTTATTGGACTCACTCATCTTCCAGCCCCTCGTTTCACCCTGTGGTTGCAAGATCAGTGCCACATTAAAGGGGAGGGGTCTACATAGAAAGAAGCGTTAATTGTTCCACCAGGAAACCCTTTTTTTATTTTTAGAACTCATTAGTTTTCTATGGTATGGAATCACTTTGAGTTTGTGTGAAGAGTTAAATGTTCCATTTTTGGACTCACTTTGAGTTTGTGTGAGGAGTTAAATGTTCCACTTTTGGACTCACTTTGAGTTTGTGTGAGGAGTTAAATGTTCCACCTTGTGGACTCACTTCACATTCACTTGAAGAGTTAAATGTTCCACTTTTGGACTCACTTCACATTCACTTGAAGAGTTAAATGTTCCACTTTTGGACTCACTTCACATTTACTTGAAGAGTTAAGTGTTCCACCTTTAGTGCTTTAAATACTTTTGATAGAGAATTACTTACTTTTTCATTTCTAGAAGGCCTGCTTGGGGATTTCATCACCTCAAGGGATGACCTTAACTCCCGTGTTCCGACGGAGTATAAATATCAGGAGGTGAATCCAAAGACACCTCTCTTGGGAATGAATTAGATTTCACTCTTGGCTAAGCCTCAAAGAACTTTATACCTTTGAGAAGTGGAGGAGATTTGGGTTACCGTCTCCCCCCAGCTGTGTGATTTCAAATTCTTCTCATCTACGGATTTGGGCCTCACGTACCTTGCGTATATCAAGGACTCCCTTTAGAAGATTTATGTATAGCCTTGTAGACAACTTGCTAGGATGTTGTTGTGTTTTAAGTGCCTGCTAAAACATTCTCAATAACATACACAACTAGAGTCCTTAGGGAGTAGAAATACTAAGTCACTATTCTTGTTCATGCGCAAGGTTGCTTTGTCCCTTGCCCATTGCTTGAAGACTGTTTGCTTGAACTCCTTGATTGCTGTCTTACATGCTTGATCAATGACATAAATTTGATCTGCCTTCTATCCGTGATCTATTTTTCTATTTTCCTATCATTCACCGTCAGAAACTAGTTGTCTTGAGTTAGGAATTGATCGATCTTTGCTTTGACTCGTATTGTCTCTCATTAGTCTACCTTATCTCATTGTGCTCTTGTACCTTGCGTTGTGATTGTCTTATCTCGGCTATTCTAGCCATCTCTTTTTAACAATTCATACTAGGTTCATCTTCAATCTTGGTTGTTCTAGCCATTTATCTCCTTTTCGTTATCTTAGAGACAGAGTCTAGCTTTATCCCGAATCTTTGCTCATTACATCTTCGTCTATGACTGTCATGACTTGAAGTGGCAAGACTTATCCCATTCAGAACGCTAATCAAGATCAAAGTAAACCTTATAATCAAGACATAGGTCATCCTGAATTTGTTATGAAATCTAAATTTTGTGAGAGATCCTCACATTCCTCCTCGTTCCAAGAGTATTACAATCCATTGTTTCAGATACAGTCTGACTTATTATTTCAAGAATATTATAACCCATTGTTTCAAGACCAGCAAGACTCTGAAGGGTCACTTTCTAAAATTGAACCTATTGATTCTTTTGAACCTATCGACTCTTTCACAATCTCTCAGAATACTACCAACAATATGGGAGATCCATTCCACTTCCCAAGGGGAGATAAATTCAGCGCTAGTCATAGCAATCTCCAAATGACCAAGGTCATGTCAGTCTCAAAATGACAAGAGTTATGATCAATCCCATAATATTCAATATCAGGTCAACATCCGAGACCTTCACAATTTGAAACAATGACAAGGGGAGCCTCTCCTAACATTTCTCTAGAGATGGAGACAACTATGCATGAAGTATCTGCATGAATTACCTGAGTTTGAAAAGCTCGATATCTTCTTGGACAATCTTGTCCCAAATTTTGGACACCAAGTACGATTACAAGGTCCCCTCACTTTTGACAATATGATTAGGTGGGCTGTGAGGATAGAAGTGTTTATGGTCAAGAAGGGAGAATTGACTTTGAACAAAGACAACAAGCAAGGACCTTCTCCCTCAGACAAGGATAAGGATAAGATTGTCAACAAAAACATAGATATTATGAATGACAGTGTTGTTGACAATATGATGCCAAAACCCTCAAAGTTGGTTTTCAATCTCAGCTCTAACATACAAATGATCAAAGCCACTGAGAAGGCTATGACAGAAGCTCAACCACCTTCCAGATTTGCTAGAAATAGACCTTGGATCTCTCACTGCGACATAATCATTGCTCCAGGGAGTGAGGATACTCCTAAACCCAAAACTCCCTTTGTCTTGCGAGGCCCTACGTCTCCCTCTTATAACTCCACACAGTCTCCAGCTTGTGTGAATGCTATCACTCGATCTCATGCAAAGATTGTTCTCAAAAGTCTCAAACCTTCGACATCCAAACCAAAATTATCTATGGATAAAGCCCTCACCAAGGAAAATGTCCCCAAAGATCTTGATCTCAATCGGTTCCAATCTATGGTGGGTCACCTGACCTCACCTCACTATTTGTCCTTTTCCAAAGAGCATGATCATTCGTTAAGCCATCCACATGATGCTCTCCTACACAATGAAGTTATGATAGGTCCCGAGAGTATCCCCCGCATCCTCATTGACAATAGTGCTAGCCTAAATACTTGCTCTGCTAAGATGCTTACCCAAACGATAGACAACCTTGTTCCCGTCAATAGAGAGTCCACTGAGTTCTATGATGCTAAGCTAAAAGAAATAGAAAAGACCTTGAAGATCAAAGATATTGGCATGGGGGAATATCAGATTGAGTCTGTCTTGTCACTGACAGCTCTCCCCATATCTCCACGTTCCTGTGAGGAACCCTCTGAAGACAAATTTGGTATTGGCTATCAGAGCTATGAGCTTGACCAACCTAGCTACAAATTTCACTCATGCAAGGATTCAGATAATGAAGAAACACAGATTCAGCCTATGACATATGAAAGACCTTTGAATGATCAAAATTTTGATTCAGACTACCAGAAAGAGTCTTATCTACCTTCTCAAGTGCTTCAAGAACATGATTTTGGTCCTCACCAAGAGGATTTTATACACTCTACTGAATAGATTTCTACTACTACAACTACTACTGAATATGTCATTGCCTCTAATGGCACACATACTGATTGGGAGCAATTGTTGGATGCTTCCCTTATCTTGGGTATGCCTCAAGGTATGCCTATTCTAGATTGTTCCACCACTTCTGCTATTGAACAGACTCCTACTGCTGCCAACTCCAATGACACATATACTGATTGGGAGCAACTATTGGATGCTTCCCTCCTCTTGGGTATGCCTCAAGGTATGCCTATTCCAAATTACTCTGCTACTTCTACTACTGAACAAGATCCTACTATTAAAGAAAAACTTCCTATGTTAGATGACAACAATGAAGAAAGTCTGCCTCCAACTATGTCTCTAGCTGAATGGGACTCTATATTAGATGCTACTATGAAAATACCAGTTGATGCTATGCACCTATATGCTAGTCTTAACAACTCAGAAAGAGGAGAAAGTTATGATCCTCCAGATCAAGCTATTGATGACGATCCTTTCCACCCTCCTGTGGAGATCATTCCTATGGCTCCTAGGCCATCTGCTCCAAGTTATACTTCTAGTGCTCCACCAAATCATGGGTATCTGAGATCCCATCTTGTTATAATCTCATGGAATATTGGTAGATCCAGAATAAAAATGGTTCTTGTTCGTGCACTCTTACCACCTGAAAGGGGACCTAACTCTTGGAATAGACCATCTTCGAATAGATCATCTTGGTTAGGCTCACATAATATTCCTCCAAACTTATTTGACTCTTCTAAGATGACTCACAATCAACAATGCTCTATGGAAGATTACTTTCTTGATCTATTTGATGCATCCATGAATGATGAGGATGATACTGATATATTTGCACTTGAGCCCATCCCATCGACTTTTCTTCCCCCTTCAGCTCCTAGAAAAGTGGCCTGTCCCCTTCCATTTCCACCTCTCCACCTGAACCAGTCATATAAGCCTCTTTCATCCACCATTCCTGAGTCTTTTGGAAGTAACTTGGATGTGCAACATAAAAAAAAAAATAATGAGAATCCACTTATATCTCAAGGTCACCATGTCCCATCTAATCGACATGTGACTACGAAGAAAGGAAAGCAACAGAGGTGTTCAAAAGACTGCAAAGGTCCTCAAAAAGAAGAAGACAATCAAAAGCTAGAAAATAAAATAAAAAATGGATCTCGAAATCCATTCTATAGTCATTGTCATCAAAAGCACCTCAAAGTAAAGAAGAAAAAATTCAAAAGCTATGTGGATTCCAAAGAAAGAAAAAATCAAAATTGTCATTCGAGCTTCCAAAATTCTCATGCTTCCCTCCATTCCATCACCCTTGCCTCTCTTTAGAGCGTGGGAAATCTGACAAAGAGTTAAGGTGTGTCCATGAGGACATTTGTGGGTCTCACTTAAGTGATCTTTCCTTGACTATGGATCTCTCGACTATTGGACACTACTGGTTGGCTCTCCTATTACTGCTACAACATATGGTTTTGATTCTACTGACTACTACTACAAATGACCGTGTTCTCAGAGATCTACCACTGAAGGAGAGGCACTTGAAGAGTGATTCAATGGTCTTCATTTGAAGAAGTTCTATAGCTGATATTCTCTATGTGCTCATGTACATACTTATTGATCCTGAAAAAATCCTAAAAATTGATATATTGCAAAAAATCCTAAAAATTGCAAAATGTCCTAAAAAAATGATCATCTTGGTGAAAACCTGGCAAACAGGCACTTTGATGTATCTATTAGCTTGGTGAAAACCTGGTAAACAAGCGCCTTGATAATACTCAAAAAAAATGAAAAGATAAAAAATACAAAAAAATGAGATATTAAAAAAAATTTAAAAAAGAGAAAAGTACAAAAAAATTGAAAAAGAAAAAAATGTGTCATTGATGAAAACTTGGTAAATAGGCATCATGGTAGCAAAAATAGAATCTCTACCAAGATGGTGAAAACCTGGTAAACAGGCACCTCTTGTTTTCCTAAAGTAACATCTTCTCTCGGCATCGCTTAGCTTTTAGTTTCCTGCTTTAGTTTGTTTCTTGCTTTTAGCTCATTTCTTGCTTTAGTTTGCTAGCTCATGCTCTTGCCTTCAGTGTCTTCAAGATTTTGCTCGACTCTTCATAGATTGGAACTGGTTCACACTTGGGGGCACCTGCTTGGTCTAGGGGGCATTTTCCTATCGCTTTCGGAAACTCTTTTTGAGCATCGATCACCAGTGGTTCTCACTGTGTCTGCCTGCTGATGCCTAGCTACTTTTGAGATTTCTCTCCTTGAGAGTCTCTTGTGTATCAGTCACCAGTGGTTCCCACTATGCCTGCCAACTGATACCTAGCTTTCGTTCGATCTCTCTTCTTTGGGATTTCTCCCTTACATCAGTCACCAGTGGTTCTCACTGCGTCTGCCTACTAATGTTTCGCTAGTATCTATGAGATTTCTCACTTTGAGGATCTCTCTCATATCGGTCACCAGTGGCTCTCACTGTGTTTTCCTACCGATACTTCGTTAGCTTCCTGATATTTTCTTGAGACTTTGTCTCTTGCGATGGTCACCAGTGATTGTCACTGTGTCTGCCTACTGTCGCTATCCTATTGAGACTTCGAACATTGTATGTTTCCGAATCGACTTCAATTCACTTGAACACGAACGTAAACTGAATCTAAAAATCTTTGTGTGTTCCTGTGTAGTGTACTGAGATTTTCTCTTGCTTGTTTGTTTGCTTTATCATTTTCCCCTCGAGTGAATCTAAGATGTCTTTCTTGACTGAGAAACACAAAGACTGGGGGCATGATCTTTTCTTTGTTTTCTGCTTGCTAGTCTAGTTCCAATGATCCAAGAAATCTACATAAGAGGGGTGTCCGTCTGTAAGTTCCTTCATCTCATATTGGATGGCCATGTGTACCTCCACTCCTTTTATATGGACACCTTGGTGAGGTTGGTTCTTCTCCTTGTTTGTTTTGAGTGACTTCTTTTGCTACATTTGGAATTGCTAACGCTCATCTTGCTAAGTGAACGTAGGGGTCACTGCGAGCACTCTTTGGCAAAAGAAAGATCTCTCACGTGTTTGGTGTGTTTGTTCGCAAGAGACATTCAGGTTATTCTAGAAAATGTGCTTTGATGCTTATGTTAACTTGCTAAATTAAAAGGAATAGGTGTTCAGGTCATTCTGGCTTCTTGTGCCTTAATGCTTACACCTCATTCCGACAAATTTAAAACTTATGTCATATTCATATTCTCATGTTGGGGAGAATTGTATGGAATCTTGCAATTGTCCCATGCTTAAATGAACTCAATGATGATAAATACGATGAGTCCAATAGTCGAGTCTGGAGGATTGCATTTGTTCATCCTAGGCCTGCATTTAGACTTGCATCTTTCATTCTAGGCTTGCATTTGGAGCGCTTTCTTGTTGCTCTCTTGATTGCTTTCTTCTGGATCTGCTCATCAAAGGTTCTCATCTTTTGTCCCAATCTCATCTTGGCTGCATCCTTTTTCAGGATCGAAATCAAAATCTGACATCTCTAAGTGGCTCAAAATCGCGTTTTAAATATTGGACTCCTTCTGGATCGAATGCTTGTGCAGTCAGCCTTCTGGTGTCATCTTCTTGCCAGATCCTCATCTTTGCATCATGTTCTCAAATCTTTGCTTCTTTTCATCAAGTCAACCCTAGTCAAAATTTGGTCAACCATGGTCAACTATGGTCAAACTTGGTCAACAAGACCTCTGCTTTGCTCTGATTTGCTTATGCAGCTTCGCGAATCTAGTCTAATTGCTTTTGCTCTACAATCTCTTGTTGTTTATCATCCTTCTGACATGTCATCTTTTGATTTCACTCCTGAGGGGGCAGGATGATTACATCATTTGAATCTTGTTGAATCTATTCTTGAATCAGTCTGATTTGAATCATCAGTCCTCATTGCTAGGGGCATCTTCACGCCTCGTATCTTGTCATCTGGAAATCTATCTCGTAGGTATCTGAGCAATCTAACTCGGATCCTCAAGGATCACTCTTCATTCTGGAGATGGTTCTTGAAATCTTTTGGGTATTGGGGCAATCTAACCCTAATTCCTAGGAGTCAATCTTCGTTCTGGAGATGACTCTTGAAATCTCTTTTAGACCGTTATCTGGGAAATCTAACCTGGGTCTCGGAGGGTTGAGCTTCGTATTGGGGCAATCTAACCCTGATTCTGGAGACAGTCCTAATCTGCATCTAAATCTCACTCTGGGGCATTGGGGCAATCTAATCCTGATTCTCGTCTCTCTCAAGAACCGTTGTCTTTGCAATCTAACTTAGACTTCAAAAAATTCATGCTTTGATCTGCTCTCATCTGTCACTTCAGACTATTCTTTGAATCAATGCACTGCTCGCACATGAATTCAAAGAGGGGCAAATGTAATACCCCAAAATTGGCACCTATTTAATTTCATCAATTTTGGTGCATTATCTTGATTTTACATCACCAAAGTCCTAGTTCCCTAGGCAATTTTCTCTCTCCTACCTGACTTAATTTGACTTGATGTCAATTGCAAAGACCATAAATTGCAATAATCAAATATTAATATTAATTCCTAAAGTCCTTGACTTTAATTAGCTAAATTACCTCTATGATAATTTAATTTAGTTCTAAAGTCCTAAGCACTTTGA
Organism: Chamaecyparis obtusa; assembly: GCA_027943335.1. Classification (NCBI taxonomy): domain Eukaryota; kingdom Viridiplantae; phylum Streptophyta; class Pinopsida; order Cupressales; family Cupressaceae; genus Chamaecyparis; species Chamaecyparis obtusa. Next base: position 190,175 of record BSBK01005260.1, on the reverse strand, counting down.
ATTAAATTAAAATCCACCCCTTTGGCTAATTACCCTTAAAAAGGAATTAATAAATATTTAGTTAATTGAATGGACACCTCTTTATTTGAATTTAATAATTCAAATTACTCGAAAGGTCACTCCCCACATGTGGCAAATTTCATTCTTTTAATTAAATAATTCATACCTTTTTGTCTCAAAGGGGAATGAAGAGTCAAGAGTTTCAAATCAAGAAACTCTTCATTCCTCTCCGGGCTTCTCTATTTAATGAACCTCTTTTTCTCATTCAAGAGAGAACAATTTTTGAGAGCATCTACACTATAGGCATTTTTTAGTCTCATTTGATTCATTGTTTTCAAAGATTTTTATTGCATTTATTAGATTAATATCTCATTATTAGTATAATCTTTGCATCACATTTTAGACTAAATTTGCTTATTTGTTCTTAGTTTAATATCATATTTGTTTCAAGTTCTTAGATTAAGTTGCATCTCATCTTTATTTTCAAGCTCTTAGATTAATTGCATCCTCATTCTTAGATTAAATTGCACTTCATCTTAGATTAATTTCATCTTGCTCATCTTTATTGCTTCTTGGAAATCCTCCATTGTTGAATTGGTCTCCCGACTGTTGGCTCTCATTCTGAGAGTATTCAAACACCCCATTCACATAGGAGGCAACAGGTCTCCTCACCATGGAATTTAGATTGAGTTCTTCATACTCTCTCCCAAATTCTATCAAGTGAATAATGACCATGTTGTGGTGTGCCTGATTTAGAGGTCACATTCAGTCACATACAAACCCCAACATCAATATAATTGCTAACAAACATACCAACAGTTCCAAAAGAAGAAACACTAGCATAAGCCTCAAAACTACCATCAGACGTAAAAGAAGGCTCCAAAGGAACATTTCCATCAGGGAGAACATCCTCAGGAGCATCAGTCTCAGTTTTCTTAGCAACTGTATAATGCTCTAGAGAAGCACCCTTTCACCAAGAAGACTTTTTGGTCTTAGCCCTCTGTAATCCACACTGGGTAGCCAAGTGAACCATTCTAAAGCACTTCCTACATCTGAAGGGAAGCCCTTCATAGTCCAAAGTTTGGATCTAGGAAGTCTTTGAATACTCTAACTTTATCTTTTCTGGTAACTCCTTAGAGATATCCATCTCTACTAGTAATCGTGCGTAAGTCGAGTGCATAATATCATAGGATTCATCATCCACCATTAGAAAGTCACCAAGAGCATTTCCCACCATTTTAAATAGGGAGTCAACCCAAAAATGAAGGGGAAGGTAAGGGAGCCTCACCCAAATCAGAACCATGTTAAAGGTTTCAGAAGCGGGGGAAAAATTGGGATGCCAAGGTTTCATAACCAACATATTATTATCATTTTCCCAAGAGAAAAAGTAATTGCATTAATTATCTATGTTGTTGAATAAGAAATTAACAAAATAAAAAAAAATTGCTTATTGCATTTTTTCTCTTTTAAAATAATAATTTGAGATTCACATAAACATACACTAATTGTGTTTTTTTTTTTCTATTAAAACAACAAATTGAGATTCGTATACACTACACCAACAAGGTCTTTGTACAGTTTGTAAATCTTCAATCTAATTGATAATGCATTTTGTAATCATCTAAAAATGGTCATCTAGACTATTAGCCCCTTTTGCTAAATCATCAATTGCTTATTCTTGATCAAATCCTAGTTCTATCATTTATTCGATTATTTTCTATGGGCTAACCATCTTATCCTAAGTCTTTATTTATTTAAAAGGAATTTCCTCCTCTTTTATTAAATGAAAAGCCCCCACTTTTCCTCTTATCTTAAGTTGCACAAATAAAGCATTATTCTTATTTTATAAAAAGGGAAAAAACACTTTTTGTCTCATATGGACACAAAAGTCAACACTTATTTCTCATTGGAGGAAACTTGTGCACATAGATTGCTCCTTTTTCAAGCTCCACCATTGATTAAATCTTTTGTCTCTTAATCTCCATGGTCCATTCTTTCTCATTTCTTATAAAAAGGAGAGCTCTCTTCTCATTCTTAGATCCATCTTTTGAATACTAACCTTATGCTGTAGGATTGCTTGGAGACTTTGGAGCTTTTTGAAGACATTCATGCATCCATCTTTTATTTCTTGCATCTTAGCTTCATATTTATGCTTTCCTAGATTAGCTTCATTTATATGCTCTAGATTAGCTCACATAGATTAATTAGTAAGGATTTGTAATACTTCTATCTTTCATTTCCATAGCTTAGCTTGCATTTCCATTCTTAGCATAGCTTGCATTTCATCTCCATTTGGATTCTTGAAGATATTGACATTCTTTCCCTTGTCTCATTGAATCTCCCATTGCATGGTTTACTAGCAAGGTTATTGGCTTAATAGCTCTAGCTGAGAGCACTCTTAAAACCCTTGCACTCCATGCCTAGGGAGCTCTAGGTCGCTTTTCAAGGTTTCCCATCCATGGATTCTCTTGGAAGCAATGATTTAGAGAAGTGCACTATTTAGTGTGTACATTTTTGGCGCCCACTGTGGGGAAGAACATTATTGTTTTGTCCTTCTTTTTCTGCATTTCCATTAATTTTTCATCATATTTTAGCGTTAGTTTCAGCTCTTTGTACTTTTTTTCTCAGATTATCATGTGACAGTTTGCTAATGTCGTGTGATAGTTCTCTATATAGCAGTGTGATACTTTACCAGTTAAAGTATCACGAGCCTTGTAGCATTCTATCGCACTGTAGTTATGTACTCTATCGCTCATAGGTAATGCAAACTGTCACACAGAAAGATAATATCACCCCAGTATACTACAAAGTATCGTGTGATTCTTCTGGCAATAGAAATATCGCACAGACCTGGAAGTGATTGTACTTGCAATCTACAACATTGACCAAATTGCTTTCAAAACTGAATTTTTCACATTCACTAGTCAAGAGTCATACGATACTGAAATATCATCGCATACCCTCAACCAAGAGTCCTGAGTTATTCTGTTGTCCTGCTACTGTTGCAATCGGAGCTGTTACACTTGCATTTTAACCTGCTATAGAGTGTCTTTTTCTATTCTTATCTGAAGTTGGTTTGTTACCTACATGCTTAGGATTATTCTAGACTAAAACAAATGAGCTAAAACTATTGGATTTGAGCCTATCGAATGTCACTTTTGATCACTTGTCAAAATGCGGTTACCTATCTAGCTACTTGCTAATCGAGCATCTTGCTGGCATCTAGGCTTGTGTCAATTGACTATTGTAAGTTCTTGAGCACTTTGACCAGCCATCTCTATTGTTCTATCTCGACAAGTGATCATCATTGGCTTTTTCTTATCTCAACATCTAAGAAACTTTGTCTCATTTTATTGGTTGAACAACATTCTTTTTCATGCCGGTTACAACTCGGTCTCAATTTGAACAAGGGAGTCACCCTCCATTCAATTATACGCAGTTACCTTCTCCTACTAGATGCTCACGAGTGCCTGTTAGCAATGCTAGTTCTAGTTCTGAGGATTCTAAGGCCACCCCGTGGTACAAAGGAGGTTTCCTCTTTTTAGCATTTGAGTCCTCCAAAAACACAGACAGTGTCTCACTCACCTTGCCCGAACAAGACAAGTTTCACCATTTGCAAGATCACTTTGAGCATAGAGACAACCAAAAGTGCTTAGACAAGGAACACAGTGAGAACATAATGGATGCTGCTAGGCGCATGGCTATGAGAGGCATGTCTCACGAGCAACCCGAGACTAGTGGTTATGAGCATAGACCACTTTTTTATGTTCATGGCAATTATGGCAACAACAAGCCACCTAGGTCTCCTCCGAGATGAACTTTTGCTATACCTTCTTCACCTCCTAGACCACCTCCCTCTCACCATGAGGAAGAGGTTGCTGATGAAATTTCTAGTGAGGATCTTATTGCATTTGAACAAGATGAAGTCTCCCAATGAAAGATCCTTAAGCTTTTAGAGCGCAATGGAGACCAATATTTCCAATATATGACTTCTAGATGATACAAGCTTCCTCCCGGCTATGATGTCAGACAAATTGTCCAACAAAGAGTACCCACTGAATTGGAAGTCCTTAGAGAGGAACTACGTCAGAAAAATCAATGTCTTACTCAAATGGAAATAGAAAGAGAACCTCCAAAGGTTTCCTTTGTGGAATCTATTTGTGCTCTTCCTTTTGATAGAAGTCTATACATGGTCCCATTTCCTAGGGATATTGAGGTTCCCAAGTATGACAAATATGATGGAAATAGTGAACCCCACGACCATGTGCGTCACTTTTATGCTCTTAGCATGGACTTCCTTCATGAAGACACATTTTTGCTGCAACTGTTCCCTTGAAGTTTAAGAGGACAAGCTTTAGAATGGTTTGCCAAGTTGACACCTCCTTTGAAGACTTTTGATGAATTGGCTATGCGCTTTACACAACACTATTCATACAATATCCAACAGCCTATCACCATGATAGACCTTGGCGCTTTAAGGAAAAATCAAGGAGAGCCATTTGCTACTTATCTACAATGTTGGAGATCATTGTATTCTAGATATTCTCGTCCGCTGCCTGAGAGCGAAAAGATTGACATTTTTGTCAACACTCTAGTGCCTGAGCTATATTATGATCTAAGGAAACAACTTTTCTCCTCTTTCAATGACATGGTTGAAAGCGCATATAGGATTGAAGATGTGGCCATAAGAAAGGGGGATATTGTTATTAATAAAGATACTAGAGGCAATGGCAAGGATAAGAACAAACCTTGGAATAGAAACAAGTATGTTGTTAATGATGGTGTGGTGGACGTCCCTAAAGCTAAAGAGCCTGCTTTCAACCTTTCTAATGCCATCTATGCAGAAAAACAACAAGAAGCTGCCAACACTTGAGATGCTCCTAAGCCTCAATATGCTGATAAGCCAAAGATGCAATTCTGACGACGGGTCTATACCCTATTGGCTGAACCATATGATGTGATTCTTAAGACTTTGGTTGCCAATAATTAGCTTATGCTTCCTGAGAAAACTCATCCGTATGATCCGCTAGTTAAGCCAGATTGGTGGAGAGAGGATTATTACTGCCACTATCACAGAAACAAGGGACACAAGACTGATAATCATTTCACGCTTAAAGATATTATACAAGATCTCATTGATGGAGGCACAATTCTCACAGATGGCTTAGTTAAAAATTTTGATCACCAGGCTTTCAAAGATCCTCTACCTAAGTATGACAAGGGGGAGTCCTCTCAACCAAATAAGAAGAATCATGATGCTAAGATCAACTACACATATACTTTTGATTCGCATGTGATCAACATGGTAGAGCCTGTTGAGAGTGTTCTTATGATGCAACCTCAAGACGATAATAAAGTCAGCCAGGGTATGCCAAAGTTGGTCTTGTAAACACGTGGTAGTTCATCTTCCAAAAGTGAGGCACTGAATGTTGTTACTAGGGGGCAAGCTAAACTGGTCCTTAAAACTACACCTGATCCCAAGCTAGCCTCATCTTCCAAACTAGCAGCTCCTCTAGCTTTGTCTAGCTATGATCTTGTCCATCAGTTGCAATGGACACCAGCATAGATATCTATTTTTGAGTTGCTTGAGCTATCCCCTTTGCACAAGGAGATCCTTGAAAAAGCTCTACGTACAGCTAATGTCCCTAATGACATTGACCCAGATAGGTTCCAGGCTATGGTTAACCACATGTCATCACCTCACTATCTCTCCTTCTCTGAAGCAGATGACACATCTCTTAACCACCCTCACAACCTTGCCTTACACATTGAAGTTATGGTCTACCACACCCGAGTCCGCCGAGTCCTGATAGACAATGGTGCTGGGTTAAATATTGTTTCTTTCAATGTCATACAACAACTGGGTTTGTCAGAATTTACTGTCGATCCTAAGTGAAAAATCACTATAAAAGCATATGATGAAGTTGAAAGATCTTCCAAAGGTCTTGTCACGCTGCTTGTTCTAGTGGGCCCTGTCATGAAAGATATCATGTTCCAAGTGTTGGAAATCCCACTTGCTTATAACATTATTTTGGGTCATCCTTGGATCCATGACATGCAAGTTGTTCCTTCTACATACCATCAGTGTGTCAAATTCCCTTATAACAGAGTTGAAATTGTTATTCCAGGGGATCATTCTATTGCTATTAATGCTCTTGCTACTACTGAAACATTTGTTCCTCATAAAAAACCTTCTAATGATCCTACTACGTCCCTGGTTGCTACTGAGAAAACATTTAAGATGATGAGCCTTGGTATGGGTGAATACACACTAGATTCCCTTGCTGCTATGCCTACTTCTCCTAGATCATATGGAAGACCTTCTGATAAGACAAAGCCTTCTACTTCTTCCATGACAATTTTTGGTAATTTTGTTCAAGCATCTGTACCTTTAGAGGCAGAAAGAGAAGAAGAAGCTATTAAGGAATGGGTCTATAGAGAAGAAGTGGACATTACCACTACTGTTGCTCCTATTTCTCCTAAGCGCTATGGTAAAGGCTATAAATTTTTGTAGAAAATGGGCTATCAAGGTCAAGGCCCTATAAGTGATAATGGACACGCCCTAGTCGAGCCTTTGAGTCACACTAATGGTCGACCCTCTAATATTACAATAGGTCTAGGATATGGTGCCGATGATGACCTCCCTACATGTTCTAGAAATGCTCCCGTAATCAATGATTTAGACACAGATACAGATGAGTCATTGCTGCATACTATGGCTCAAATGGGAGATGATATTCCTTCTACTTCACTTCTTTGGGGAGAAGAACACATACCTCCTGAAGGCACAGCTGAAGCCGCTACACCTAGGAGCAGACAACGTCAAAATATTTTGTGGTTAATGGAAAGAGGAGATCTTACACATAATGATGCTGAAGCCTCTACTTCTAAAGGTCCTAAACCCTCTTGGTGCAAACATCCCAGTAGAAGCGTAACAACATATTCGAATGAATATGAATGGGATACTCTTTTTGATGGATCTTCCACAGTGGATATGGATGTGGATGTGGTTCATACTTTTGGTGACCAACCCGACGTAGTTAATGAGTCTTACGAAGGGTCTGATGAGTTTTATCCACGTATTGCTTTAGTGGACCACACTAGTTCCTCTCTGACAAGTCTAGATCTTAACACTTTTGGAGCTTACCCTATAGACTCAACCTCTCTTGTTACCAGAGATGATATCCCTCACATAAATACCCTTGAACCAGTCACTTCCCTTCATCTCATACACACATCTCCTAGATTGGTCCACCCAGGATCAATTTGCCTTTGAACCTGTTATTTCTTCCATCAATGAAATGACAACAAAAATGACTGAATCAGATATCCAATATTTTCATCATCAAAACAAAAGAAAAGTGCAATGGTCAGATAGTGAAAACCATATTGTGGCAGTATCTGAACCTAAAAAAAGTAAAAATAAAGATTTGCTAAAAAATGATGATTATTCAATAAAAGATGAAAAGTTGATTCTTTACAAGAACATGGTGAACTTATTTGAAAATAAAATTGCTAATGTCATGGTTACTTTGACATCCATTTTACAATTGAAAAAGCATAAATCATGTTTTAAGTTCCTGGTGGAAGAATTACACTATCTTGCTCATAGTCCTTACAATGCCATCATATTTTCCTATCTCCAAGATCATGTTATTCCTGAAAATCTAACACACAATATGAAGCACCATCTCATCCATCATGCCTCACACTTTACCCTCGTCTTTGGTGACTTGTATAGGAAGGGTCTAGACGGAACTCTCCTTAGGTGTCTAGAAATAGAGGAGTTAGAGAAGGTGCTAGCTGACGTTCATGACTGTATATGTGGATCACACTTTAATGACCTTGCGTTAGCTTGGAAATTACTTAGGGCTGGCTACTATTGGTTAGGACCTTATCTTATCACAGCGGCATTTGGGTCCGGAGCCTATCAATTATCTACACCTAAGGGAGAAGAACTTACTGAACCTATCAATGTTCTACATTTGAAAAAGTTGTATGCCTAAGGTTCTTGAGCTCTTTGTACATATTCTTATTGATCCTAAAAAAATTCCAAAACATTCATATATGATGCTGAAAAAATCCTAAAAAGCATAAAAAGTACTGAAAAAATGAGCATCCTAGTGAAAACCTAGCAATAGGCGCTTTGATGTCTCACCAAAAAAATAAAAAAATTTCAAAAAATTCAAAAAAATAGAAAAAGTGCCTTGGTGAAAACCTAGAAACAGGTGCCTTGGTAGCAAAAATACAAAAAAATTGAAAAAAACTCCTGAAAAAATCTATCAAGTGGTGAAACTTGGAAACAGGCACTACTTGAGACCCTTGCACCTATGTCTATCAGTCTTGCGTGGTGCTCCTCCGCTCCACTTCCTTCTTTGCCTCTCCTAGCCTGGAATTGACTCTTGTCTTAGTCTAGGGGGCATATGTTGTTCTAGCTTATCTTGGGTCTCTTTGTGTGTTTGAGTTTCTTGGGCATCTTGGTTCCAATGGTGTTTTTCAACACCACCCCAATTGTGTTTTTCAACACTTTCCTAGCGTCGAGTATTTCTCAACACTTATCAAATATCCTATCTGTAGTCTTTAATGATGCAATATTTCTCACTAGCAAATGCAATACTCAAAGTTTGACTCTATGACCTACACACACACACTTAAACACTTGACTTGCTAAAATTTTCTTTATTTCTTTGTGTGCTGTCTATGATGATTTCTTTGCTGAGTTTTCTCTCCCTAATAGTTTTCAATGATGCCGAGCTAGAAGACTGGGGCATGAGGACATGTTTTATTTGCTTTCTGCTTGTGGGTATATTTTGTTGATCCTAACTGTCATTAGCATTTATGCTTGTTCCACTTGACATTGGGGTCTACAAGGTATTATCCTTGACTATTTTTTCTGCAAGTGCATGCTTATAGTCATCTTGACTTTCTTGTGTCTCGATGTGAGTATAATCTTGCTATATCAAATTTAGGGAATCTCACTGCACTAGTCATCTTGACTTATATGTCTTTGGTGCCTAGGTGGGATTTCCACATTCCTATATGATATAGATCATATTCAGATCCACATAGTTATACTAGTGTGTATTGTATGATCTTGTGATGCTACCAATAAAGCTTGATGATGAATATTAGAGTCTAATAGCTTTGTGACCTTGCAAGTAAACCACCTTTCATAGTAGCTTGCATTATTAGGTTCATGTTATTTTTTCATCTTGCATTTGGAGAGAGCTCACCTTTCCTCTTTTGTGGACCTGTCGGTCAACTATACTCACTTTTCGCTTCTTCCCGATCATATCTTTCACTTCTTGTCTTTCATATCACATCATTTTCTCTTCATTTCAGGATCGAAACCAAAATCTGAGTTCACCTTGATCATCAAAATCACATTTCTCCTTCTTCCACGTAGTTGTCTGACCATTTGAGGCCTAATCCTTTGATCTTTGCTAGGGCATCCTTTCCTTCTTCATCCCCATCTCTTTCAACCTTTCTAGTCTCTCACTCATTTCATTCATTTCATCTCTCTCTGAGGTTTTAACTAAGGCATATTTTCACTTCTTGATGGTTATTCTATCATTTTTTCATCTTCAATTATGATTTCTAGTGATTTGATCATGTTGCTCTTGCTTCTGCATTCCCTCTACCTAATTTTTCTTTTGATCCTGAGGGGTCAGACACATCATATCCTATTGGCTATTCTCCAGAGCATATGCTTGACCATTCCATTTTCTCTGATCGATCTATCTTTGCGCTTGACATGTTAGTTCTCATCTCAAGTTCTGATATTGTCCATCTCTTTCCTAAGTGTTAAGTACTATCGCTACCAAGCTAACCATACAGGATTTTCTATCTCTCTGCACTTCATACTTTGGAGTCAGATCTCTATTGCCTTCTTGGTTGATCTATTCTTTGACGTAATGTGTTCCCAGATCGATCACACATTAGTCAAAGAGGGGCAAATGTAATCATCTAAAAATGGTCATCTAGACTATTAGCCCCTTTTGCTAAATCATCAATTGCTTATTCTTGATCAAATCCTAGTTCTATCATTTATTCAATTATTTTCTATGGGCTAACCATCTTATCCTAAGTCTTTATTTATTTAAAAGGAATTTCCTCCTCTTTTATTAAATGAAAAGCCCCCACTTTTCCTCTTATCTTAAGTTGCACAAATAAAGCATTATTCTTATTTTATAAAAAGGGAAAAAGCACTTTTGTCTCATATGGACACAAAAGTCAACACTTATTTCTCATTGGAGGAAACTTGTGCACATGGATTTCTCCTCTTTCAAGCTCCACCATTGATTAAATCTTTTGCCTCTTAATCTCCATGGTCCATTCTTTCTCATTTCTTATTAAAGGAGAGCTCTCTTCTCATTCTTAGATCCATCTTTTGAATACTAACCTTATGCTGCAGGATTGCTTGGAGACTTTGGAGCTTTTTGAAGACATTCTTGCATCCATCTTTCATTTCTTGCATCTTAGCTTCATATTTATGCTTTCCTAGATTAGCTTCATTTATATGCTCTAGATTAGCTCACATAGATTAATTAGTAAGGATTTGTAATACTTCTATCTTTCATTTCCATAGCTTAGCTTGCATTTCCATTCTTAGCATAGCTTGCATTTCATCTCCATTTGGATTCTTGAAGATATTGGCATTCTTGCCCTTGTCTCATTGAATCTCCCATTGCATGGTTTACTAGCAAGTTTATTGGCTTAATAGCTCTAGCTGAGAGCACTCTTAAAACCCTTGCACTCCATGCCTAGGGAGCTCTAGGTTTCTTTTCAAGGTTTCACATCCATGGATTCTCTTGGAAGCAATGATTTAGAGAAGTGCACTATTTAGTGTGTACACATTTTACACATTTTATTTTATTATTTTTTAAAGACATTTTCATTTTCGCAAATATCAATTTCTATTGAAATGCAATAGGGATAAACAAGAGCTTACATATTCAATATCACTTTTAGAAGTGGACCAAAAATGCATTAGTAAACTGCAGATTTGATTAGATATTTGTAACCATTTTTTTAATTTCAGTACATTACACACTGTGATGCTATTTTGGTAAACTTTTTGATTAAATGTATACCCTTATTGATGGTTTTCCACAATTTTGAAGACCATTTATTTTGATTTTCTAAAATATTGGATGAATAGCAGAGAAGATTGTAGTAGACAACTTGCATTTCTTTATTGGACTATAAATAGAGATAGATATTCAACAAGCCTTACTCTCTCTACAATATGCAAATTCTGAGGAATGAAATTAAATTTTGTGTGTGAGGATCGATTAGAGGGAGCACATGCTCTTAAAATTTTCCACTCCCAAACCCCAAACCATGGTTGTAGCTTAATTTCATACCTCCTCTTTGTTTTCAAGTTTATACATAATGCATTTGCTTGAATATATTTTATATTAAGGTAACTGCAAGTTTTGAAGGGGCCCCGAAACCCTTTAAGAAAGTTTAGAAAACATAAGCATGGAAAAAACAAAAAGACAATAGTCTAACCCAAGAAATGATAGACACCAAAAGGGACACTTCCCAGATTTACAACAAGCACTACTCAAAAAGAGCAAAAAATGAAAAGGGAAAACCCCCAGCAACACAAGACAAAAGCCTCTAGCAACAGGATCAGGATAGAGTCTTCAAGAAGCCCTTTGATTCCACCAGCTAATTCTGCATAGTCTTAATACAATCTTTCAGATTGATAATTTCCTGATCTTGAGCCAGTATCTTCCTTCTGGTGTTTGATCTAGTTCTTGTTCCCGGTCCCAATTGCTGGCTGGAGTCAGTTCTTTCATTTTTTCCTTTCATTATTTCTGTATTGTTTCCTTCCAACACAATGCATAGATTCTTCAGATTTTCCATTGTAGCTTTCATGCCAGTATTAGACAGATTTAACAATTTCTTAAGCATTGCTTCATTGTTATTGATCTTGTCATTAACTGGACTCATCACTTTCTCCAAGGCTTTGTTAATTTTTTCCTCCAGCAGTGTAGTATCATCAGTGACCTTATCAAAAAGCTCCTCATTTATTCAAAGCAACATCCTTCTTAAGCTTATTAATGATATCTTCCAGCTGATCATTCCTAGTTTCCAGTCTTATACACCTATTTTTCAGCTCCACAAGGTCGGTTTGGTCCCAATTATCAAGATTGTAGCCATACCGAGCCTTGTTCTTAGCCATTTGAAGCGATGTCATGCTAATGACTCTCTTCACATGGGATTCCCTTTCCCTCAAGTCCTCCTCAAGAGAACATTGATTGATATTCCCTTCAGAGCTAATCTCACAATCATCATCATTGTTATCTATATCCTTCCTAGAATCAAGGGTATTTGCTAAGGCTTCTTCATCCATTGTCTGAATGTCCTCTTTGCTGGACTTTTCTATTATAGTGTTAGTGGCCTCCTTGCTGTCCTCCTTAGCTTCAATATTGAGATCCCCTGTATTACAATTGAAATCTTGAATATCTGCTCCCTCATCATCATCTTTATTATCTTCACCAGTAGCCAAAGAATTAGGATTATCCTTCTCCTTGTTGTGAGAGATGTCCTCCTTAACTTCAGTGTTGGTACTAGCCTCCTTGGTCTCTTTAGGATTCTCCTGATCAGTCATGAAATACACTTCAACAATATCAATGATATTTTTGGTAACTTCTTCAGGGCTCACCATATCCACATCTTGGATGGTTTGAGAATAGGGGATGTTCACATCATCTTTACCCATGACATAGTCGAAGGTTGGCGTAATATCCTTCCCTGAACTTTCCCTATTATCATCATCCTCTTTCACAGTATCCTCTTTTTCCATTTTATCCACTGCAACCTCCTGGCAGTTTTGCAAACCAGTAGCCTCAAAGAGTGCAGAACTATCCTCTTTAATCCGAATATTATCTTTAGCCTTCATCCCGACCTCTTGACATTTTTCCAACCCAGTTGACTCAATGGCAATCGTAGAGGAGGAAGGGGCTTTTTTGTTTGAGGTAATTTTCTTCCTCAAGGGAGGGCCAGTAGAGGTCTTCCTTTTTTTGCAGCTAACCTAAATATGGATGGGGTCAGGGACATGGTCCTTGGCATACTCAGCTATAAGGAGAATAAGACCAACATGGAGGATAGGAAAGTCCCACATCCTATGTTCATTAATGCTTTGATTCAGAGAACTTAACAAAAAGAATGGAAAAGAAACCATATTTTCATGTCTGAAATGATTCACCAAAACAAAGTGATAATTATAGACTCTAGAGAAATGACCTTCAAGGGTAAAATATTCCATTATAACCCTTATGATAGAGCCCCAGATACTCTCAATGTTATCCATATTGACATAATCATTCTTACCTTTAATCAGGAGAGCCTGTTCTTCATCAGTTTCAGGGAAATCCTTGTACGCTTGATTACCACTTTCTTTTCTTTTGAATACTGCTTGCCCTCAAGAGGAAGGCCTATGATTTCTGCAAGAGTCTGCAGAGTGAGGCTGAAATATTTTCTAGCCAGATTAACAATTCCTTTATCCCAGCCGGCCACAAATGCTCTCAAGACCTCATTTTCATACCCATGCAGCCGCTTAAGGTACTGATGCACTTTTCCTTTTTTGAGTTTATTCCAGACTTCTTTGTCTTGTCTCCATTTACACTCAACAGGTTCCTCCCTCTTTAGCTCACCACCCATTTTTGAAATCTCACTTGAATCCTCAGTCTCAAATAAAAATCTCTCTCCTTAGAATGTAGGATAAGTAAAATAGTATAACCTAAGAAGCACTTTAGAAAATGGAGACAGATCTCTTGGTTTATAACCCATAAAGCATGCGAAATCAAGGGGATGTGACAAATAATAATAACCTGGCACATCACCTTCAGAGAAATCATAATCAGGAGTAAATTTTGAAGTGAGTTCATTGAATGATCATTCACTAAATACCACATCACCTCCGACTTTCTCAAGGACTGGCTTGCATCATGTTGTGTAATCATTATTGATGTTGCTTATTATTCCTTCTTTTTGCCAAAGTCTTTCATAATTAATGTACGAGTTGATCTCGTCACTAATTTTAGAAGAGCCAAACCATTTGGTAATCTTATCACTTCTAACCCCAAAATTGGTAAGACCATCGGCTACCTGGTTTGTCTCACGAAAATTATGAGAGACATGAAAAGAATCAAAAGTATGGGAAATAATTTTGATTATTTCAATGATGTGCTCTATAGTCCAGGAGGGGGAATGATTCCTTTCATGTTATTGACAATATTAAGAGAATCTCCTTCTAGCCAAACTCTTTTACTCCCTAATTATTCCACCAGCATTATTACATTTAGAGCAGCCATTGCCTCAGCTCTGTGATTCGACTGCATCCCCAAGGGGACCGCAATAGCTCCCACATAGTTGCCATTCCAATCTCTAAGAATACCACCACCCCCAGAAACTCCCAGATTACCTTTTGAAGCACCATCAAAGTTAGCTTTGATAAAGCCATTGGGAGGAGAAATCTGAACCGAGTTGCTTCTTGGGAGATTGAGCTGGGAATTGGTAAGGGGGAAGTTCCAATTACTAATATCATCTTCAGACACACAATCCTTGAAATTCTTCATACTATTGATAGCTCTGTAGAAGTTTTCCTCCGACCCTTTGCATATTTTGTTCCCAATGATCTCTAGTTTAGCAAATTTCTTCCTAAAATTTTTTTTGTTTCTTTCCTTCCAGATACCCCAGCAAAGGTGAGGAGGGATAAGTTTCCAAAACTTGCTAGCCAGATCATTAGGAAAAGGACAGCTCCATTGAATTACAAATTCCTGCCAAGAGTTAGGAAAAAGGAAACACAGGTTCCATTTTTAAAAAATAAGATCCCATACCCTGTGGGTATAGGTGCAATGAAGCATAATATGATCACAAGATTCAACATCTGCCATGCAGATAATACATCTATTAACCAAGAAGAATCCCCTTTTTGACAAATTGTCAATAGTAAGGGGTTTGTTCTGAATTAGAATCCAAAAGAAAAAAAAAATTTGGGTGTGAGGAACTTGTACCAAATAGTCGAGCAAAGATGTTTGACTTCCCTTGATGAGGATAGAGTGCAAGCTGAAGCAACCGAGTATTCTCCATCAGAAGTAGGGGCCCATATGATTTTGGCTTGGAAGTTATCCCTGATGAACCAAGATTGTAATTCATTCATAAGACCAAAGAACTTGCCATCATTTATTCCAATATATTTCCATTTGTTAACTTGTTAGTAATCAGAAACTTTGTATCCAATGGTAGATTTGGCCTGATTAATAGCTTCCTTCCACTCTTGTTTAAATAATAGGGGCTCTTTTTGGATCCAAGAATCCTCTCAGAAATCAATTTTTTTCCCATCACCCAACTTCCGTCTTCTCCCCTCAATAATGATATCTTTTGAGGAGTTAGTACTGTTCTAGATGTAGGAACTATTCATTTTATCTTCATTATTGATGTAGTCCTCCAAGTTTCTAGAGTTGAAGAGGTACTTGTTTCTAATGATATCATTCCATTTCTTTATGTCCCCATAAATTCTCCAAATTTTCTTAGCCAGAAGGGCCTTGTTGACAAGTTTAATAGGTCTAGCCCCTAGCCCCCCTTTGTTCTTAGGCTTGCAAACCTTCTCCCAAGCTATCAGACTTAATCTTTTTTAATCTTCCACTCCAGACCATAAAAATATTTTTTGAGTATTCTCAATGACCAAAGAAAATTTATGAGGAATCTTAAAAAGACTCAAGGCATAAACATGAAGATTTTGCAAAGTAGATTTGAGAAGTTGAAGTTTACCGAAATTGCTCAGAATATTTCCTTTCCAACCAACTAACTTGTTATTAAATCTATCAACAATAAGGTTCCAAAAGCTTTCAAGGGGCTTAGAGAAAAGGGGAAGACCCAGGTAGGAAGAGGGAAGAGTCCCAATGCTACAGTTGAGGATCTTTGAAATCTTCAACTGTCTTTCTTGAGGAGTATTGATGAAAAACATAAAGCTTTTATTCTAGTTAACAAGCTGACCAGAGGCAGAAGTATAAAAAGAAAGATCTTTTTTAAGATTTCTAGCTTCCTTAACAGAAGCCTCCCCCATTATAAGAGTATCATCAAAAAATTTATCATGAGAGCAAACATAACTGATCGAAGAAGGCTGAAGACCCGAGATACTTCCCTCACTGACAAGTTTCTTCATATATCTTCCAAGGCATTTGGTTAGAATAGCGAACAAGATTGGAGAAATGGGATCTCCTTGCCTGAGGCCTTTGGAAGGTTTAAAGAACCTGGAAGAACCACCATCAATAATAACAGAAGAAGAAATAATAGAAACTAGTTGAGATATGAGTTTTAAAACCTCAGAATCAAAGCCAAAGTGACTGAGAACTTTCTGGAGGAATTGCCAATCCACCCTATCATAAGCTTTAGATAGGTCAAGTTTCACGAGGAAACCTTATTTCTTCACTGCTTCCAAGGAATGAATATTTTCATAAGAAACAACAATAGAATCCATAATTTTCCTTCCTGGCACAAAACCATTTTGCTAGGGGGAAATTATGGAAGGTAAAAGAGCAAGAAGCCTAGTAGTTAGAACTTTAGCAATAATCTTATAAACTACATTAGAGAGGCTAATCGGCCTGAAGGATTCAACCGTGTTGGCCCTTATCTTTTTGGGAATTAGAACCAAAAACATTACATTTAGTTCCCTTAGGATAAATTTGGTTCCAAAAAATTCTTTGACTGCATCCTGCAAATCTATACCAGTAATATCCCAAAACTGTTGAAAGAAGAAAAGAGGGAAACCACCAGGACCTGGAAATTTTTCCCCTTCAAAGGAGAACATAGGAGCTTTGATTTCCTTATCCAAAGGAATAGCCTTAAGGGATAAATTGGTAATCTGGTCTATCAGATTAGGAATCATGAAAAGGATCTCATTTTGACTTTGCAAGTCAAGGTTATCCTCCTTGGATAACAAAGAGGAGAAAAATAGGAGCATTTCCTTTCTAACATCTTCTTCCTTATTCAAGGTATTTCCATTGGAAACAAGGGAAGAAATCCTGTTAATTGCTTTGTGTTTCATAACTGTTATATGAAAAAATCTTGTATTTTTATCCCCAGCTTTAAGCCATAGAGCTCTTGATCTCTGTCTCTAGAAAGATTCCTCCTTGGAAATTATGTTATGAAAATCAGCCACCAACAAGTTTTCAAATTTTTTAAGCTCCTCTAGGAGCCCCTCCCTCTGAATTTGCTCCTGGATTTCCATAAGTTCATTCTGTTTTCTATTTTTGGAAAGGAAAATATCTCCGAAGACTTCCTTATTCCAGATTTTAACTTTCATTTTAACAGTACTCAGTTTTTTGACTATTTTGTACATTGCACCACCATCCTGCTTATAATTCCACCACTTAGCAATGCAATCTTTCAAGCTTGGGTGAGCCATCCACATTTTTTCAAAACAAAAAGGAATATTCTTTTTCCCATGAAGGAGGTTAGCATTAAAAATAATAGGGAGGTGATCAGAACCGATTCTCAGGGAGGAAGATAAAGAACAAGAAAACTTAGAAATCCAGTCAAAAGATAAAAGAGTTCTATCTAGTTTGACCTGAATGAGATCAACTTCAGTTCTTCTATTCAACCAAGTATAGAAAATTCCTTCCAGCTCCAAGGCCACAAAGGATTGGTCATTGATATAATCCATAAGATCCATTTTGCTGTCAATTTTAGAGGGAACACCACCCATTTTGTCATCAGAATTTAGGGGAGTTTTGAAATCTCCCATAACCATCCAGCTCTCCTCTTGATAATTTATTTTGATTTCTTTAATCCTTTTCCATAATTTCAATTTGCCATTTTTAGTATTGGGAGCATATATATTCATCAAATTCCAAGAAAAATCATCTTTAAGATGTTTAACTTTGACTAGGATGATATTCTTTTGAACAAGTAAGACCGTGCAGTTGATAGATATATTATTCCAAAATATAACAACTCCTCGAGAAGCTCCATCAGAATCACTTCCTATACTATTACCATATTTCTTAAAAGGATGAAGTTTTTCCACTTTAATAATGGACATCTTAGTTTCTTGAATTAGCAAAATATCAGATTTGTTGTCTCTCACCAGATTTCTCAACACATCTTGCTTATGGGGACTATTCAGTCCTCTAATATTCCAAGAAAGAATCTTCATTTAAAGAATTGGAGAGCAGATATCTGGGATAGTAGATTGTTTACCATCCGCTATGTTCTTTTTTTCTTCTTGTTCCCTGGTAATTTTGTGAGTAGGTCTACCTCTTTTGTCCCATAACGGTGATCTAGCATCAGCTTTCTACTACCTTCTAGTTTGAACTCCTCCCAAGGGGGTGCTTTCTTGTTTCTTTCCTGACTTTGAAGTCCTTTAACTCCCCCCGCCTTTTTTTAAATTTTTTTTTTTGCTTCTTTTTGTCAATAACCTGTGACCAGGGTGTCTCGTAGTGCTCCATTGAAGGATGGTCATCAACCATGCGCTCCAATTGGCTGTCTTCCTCACTTGCTTTAGACCAACTCCTACTATTGCTGGCAGATGCAGGGGAATTATCAAGCCCATGGGATGGGGATAAAACATAATCTGATTTGTCTAAATTGGTTCCTCCTAAGTCCATTGGGGGAGGGGTATTTCCATTTTTATCTTTCTCTTCTTTATTGGGACTTAGAGAGTCCAGCTGAACTATCTCCTCAACTTTCTCCTCTGCTTTTTCTGACTGTTTAGAGACTTCAACATCTTTCAAGTTCTCAGCTGTAACTAAAGGATCAAGTTCTTTTTTTTTTAAGGCTTGTTCCTTTTCATTACCTCCTTTTAGTGAGTTAACCTTCTTCTCTTCCTCATTTGAAGAATTAGGTTTAGTATGAGTCTCTACTGCTCCAATCTTTTCTCTCCATTCAGTTCTTATCTCTTTCTTTTTGACTTTGTGCCCTTTCTCCTTTGGTTTCAGTGGATATTGTTTTGCCCAATGCCCATCTTTTTTGCATGTGAAGCACGCAAAGGGGAGAGATTCATAATCCACCATTTGAACATATTTCCCAAGTTTAGAGTTAATAGTAATGACTTTCAATAGATCTACCTTATGGTGGATATTGACACAGATTCTAGCGTAGACTAGTCTCGTCATTGCTGCAGTCATCGATTCTATAGATAGAAGTTCCCCGAAGGAACCAGCCAAACCCACAAAAATATCCTCATGCCAATATTCCAGAGGGAGACCCTGGAATCTAACCCACACTGGGGCCGCATCAAACATGTCTACATTCAGGTTCAGGTTAGTTCCCCATTTCTGAAGAGCCAAAGATGATTTTCTGAACATTTAGGGACCCCCACATAGGACATTAGAAAGGTCTTCAATGCTTGGGAAAATGAATGAGAAGAAACCCTTCGGCAAGGCCGCTATATCAACTTGGCCTTTTAGCTTCCATTTTCTAGCTGAGAGAAGTCTTACTACATCTATGTTAGGTCTCGACCCTGTGAACTTTCCCACCAGAGTATTCTTCATAGTTGACATAGTATGGTCTACAAGTGAATCAAGAAGGGAGATACTAAAAACTCCCATCTCCGGTTCAGAATTATTGTCAACACAAGGAAACGAGGACTTTCCTATTGGTTTGACCCCAAACAAAGGAAGACCAGCTACCTTTTTTTGAGCTTTCAGAAAAAAAATGACCAGCATTCCCAGCATTGGGAGACTTACCGACATCTGCCACTGATTTTGAACCACCATCTCAGGAATGATTTCTGTCTGGGTCTTTGTCCCCTTTGACATCCTTGGTGGAGCCCTCCGTTGACTTTCCCCTAGCCTTCTGCTGCTTACTTGACTCTGTGAACACTTGGTTGCTTCCAGCTGCAGGTTTCCCGCCCGATGCAGAATTTGAAATCGCTCCCTCCTGACTATCTCTTCCTTTTCCACCATCTTGGGAATGATTACTGTCTGGGTCTTTGTCCCCTTCTGGGTCCTTGGTGGAGCCCTCCGTGGAATCTTCCCCATTCTTATGTTGTTCTCCTACCACTGTAGAAGACTGGATTCTACCAGTTGCAAGTTTCCCGCCCAATGAAGATTTTGAATTTTCTCCCTCTAGCCGACGTCTCCCCTCTCCGCTCTCCATTTTAGATATAGTTTGTTCAAGTTTTTGCATTTTCTTGAATGTTTCTAAAATCATTTCAAATAATTTATAAATATTCTACCATTAAATCATTTTATTCCATGAAATAACAACCAATTATATCATATTATTCATGTACCACATTTTGCATGTATGTCTATCAAAGATTTTATAACTACAATATCTACAACCCATCATACCTTCCCTATCTTGACAAATGCTTACACTCTGAATCTTGAGCTCAGAACTCTCACAATGGTTGAGGACAATCAAATTGATTTTATTTCATTAAATTTATTTTATATATAACCTCTAATTATTTTTATAAAATGATAAAAACTAATTATAAATATTTAAATTAATTAATTATAAATTATTTAATTAATATTTTAACTAATATTTTAAAAAGTTGTATTTTTATATAAAAATATAACTTTTTATTTTTCATATTTAATTTCTACCTATAGACTTATCCGTTGAACCTCCTTACATGCAAGTGCTAATTATCATCTACCAACATACCCATATGTTTCTCTGACGTATTCCAAAGAATTTGAGGTCTTGAAGCGTGACCGGGCTCCGTAATGCAAACGTAAGCGTACTTTTCAAAATTAATCTTTTGTTTATATCAATCTGTCATGTATATTTGGCGATGATACCTTGGCAATAATACTTGTAGCCGCTGTGTTTTAAATTCAAAATTGATCACCATCCTCCGCACAGTTTTCATTTGGGAATTTTAAGGAGGGTACATTTTGTAAATGAAGAATCTTCTCATGACGCCTTCAACATTAACTTGGGGAGATAATAGTTGTTGAAACACAGAAATGCCAAAATGTGGAATCTGGGAGAGAATAGTTGTTGAGCAATAATAATGGCCATGGCCACAATTAGAACAAGAGTTGAGAGCTTGGTGGAGAGTGGAACAGAGAGCGTTCCAACTGAGTATGTTTGGGCGGGGCTCCAGCAGTCCACCATCGACACCCTTCCTCTTCCTCTTCCTCTTCCCAACGTCCCCCTCACTGACTTACAAGGCTTGAGCGAGGAAGCCATGATAGCACAAGTCTCAAGTGCCGCACAAAAGTGGGGCTTCTTTGTGATCGTTAATCATGGAATCCCTCAAACTCTCACTTCTCGTGTGCAAGAGGTGGGTGAGGCCTTCTTTGGCCTCCCTATGGAAGAAAAGGAATTATACAAGGCAGAAGGAGGGAATCCTATCGGCTATGGCACCAAAGTGGGAACCTCTCACTAGGATACCAAATTAGAGTGGAAACATTATTATTATAATGTTCCCATGCCTGCTGCCTACAGAGACATCACCAAGTGGCCCAACAGCCTTCAGATTTTACGTAAGTATAAATAACACATTATCGAGACAATAATGTTTTGATACATGAGTTATTTTCTACAATAAGTTAAATTGTGATATTGCTATCACAATTTGATTGTGTAGTTTAAAAGGTCAAATTCATTGACCCATATTTCATGAGTAGTGGTTCACAAGAACCCATCTCTCATGAGAATGAGTGTCGAGTGTTCCATTCATTCTTGTGAGAGATGAGCTCTTGTGAACCGTTACTCATTAAACATGGGTCAATGTTTTTGCCTCAAAAACTACACAATTGAATCTTGATAGCAATATCACCATCTTTTGTGTTTTCTATAGGGAGGTGATGGATGAATATGGAAGAGAGATTTATAAATTGTGTGAAGTACTTATGAAAGCACTTTCAAAAGGATTAGGACTACAAAATGAGAATGCACTCGACTAGACAGTGGGAGGAGAGAGAAAGAAGCTACATGTAGGCATAAACTACTATCCACCATCTCGTCAACCCGAGCTTGTATTGGGTCTTGCCCCTGACTCCGATGCCAATGCCCTTACAATTCTCCTCCATAACCAAGTTCCAGGCATACATATATGCAAAGATGGTGTATGGGTTGATGTACAATGCATTCCGAGTTCTCTAGTTGTCAATATCGCTGACCAATTAGAGGTAAACTTATTATTTTACTTTAAATTATTATATCTCTTGCAACTACAACTTTATTCAAGTGTAAGAAACCTTAATGGTGAAACACTTAGACAATATATCAAAAAGAAGTCAATATTTATATTGGTATTATTGGTCCAAATTTATTTTTAATTATGATATCAAATAATTGAAACGATTAATTCTATTATGTTATATTGCAGATAATAAGCAATAGAAAATACAAGAGCATTAATCATAGGGGTAGGGTTCATAAGGATAGAAAAAGGATGTCATGGGCTATGTTTTGTACTCCACCACTTGATATGAAGATTGCACCTCTCAAAGAATTGACAGAGGATGACAACCCTCCATTATATGAAGAGTTGTGTTTCCACGACTACTTGACAAAAAATTTCACCAAAGGACTTGTTGGAAAGGAGAAAATCAATGAACACAAACTTAGAATAACTTAGAATTCCCTATGACTAGATAATACCTAAATCCCTAGAGTTCATGAAAGCATCTCTTAGCACATATGTCATATTATGTTTATCTCACTCTTGTTTGTAATAAAAAATAATATATTTATTTTATCACGGTTGATTTTAATTGAAAGGTTGTGTCATGCATTGAAATTGTTTAACTTATTTTCCTTTAGTTATATTGAAATGAAATTATCTAAACCATGAGGAAGTGATTTAAGATAATTGTCAAAGCATTTTTCAAAACTTCAAAATAATTTATTGTATTTTCCTTAAAGTCATATATCTAATATAACAAAAGAAAATTTCTATCATTAAAATGTCAAAGCCAATATACCAGAGAAAGTACTTGTAATGTGGTAAAACAATGAATGCGATTTAAAAAAATGAAATAGAGAATAAGATTAAAAGAGAGTTGTTTACATATCATTAAAAATTATTCAAATGATATTAAGAAATATATGATTTATATATACCATTATTATGTGAAGCAATATGCTAAGACTTGATTAGTTTTTTATTATAGATTGAATTCCAACTTAGTATAAAACAACGATAATAACTTGTAAAATATACATGTATGCATACAAATAGGTACACACATTAATAGGTAAACATATGTTTGTATGTGTAATGTAGTATACATAAATCTAATAATTATTTAAATATATGCACTACAATTAACATCTTGCCTCTTGGGATTATGCATAAACTAGGATTATGGGTTGATACTACTTATGGAAAATGTTATGTTATATGTATAATATGACAATACTAGTCATAAAAGTTATGCAAGACATGAAATTGTAATTTGCAAAATGTTTCATGAAGGAGTTTATAGGATGGATGTTGTAATTGATATCCCACCTCAGTATGGTATGCTACTATCAATAAAATGGAGTGCAACAATACTAGGTATGCATGTGCAATACGACCTTTCATTTTTCATTGTTCCTATCAATGACAGATATGTGAGAATCTATAGGTAACCTAGATCTATAGTTGTTGTTGAACAAGTTTCTCTTGATGAGCACGCATGTTCTTGTGATGTTGACATTGATAATTTCAGAGTGAAACAACCTCAACCATTATTCAAAAATATTGATGCAATAAGTCTTGAATTGCAACATGATCAACATGGTTTGTTGAATGTGTATTTTAATGGATCTTGTTTCACGGAAGGATGAGGTGTACACATTCTTTTCATTTTTGCAAGTGGGAGAAATTTCAAGTACTCATTCTTGTTGACCTTTGAGTGCACTAATAGGTTCCCTGTAAGAAGTCAAGTCCCACTCTTGAGAAAAATGTGGAAGTGTTTTCCATGATTTTCAAAATTTCTCTCAATTGATGTAAAAATTTGACAAACTTAAAGATTAAATATCAAAAAACTTTAGTAATATAATGTGCAGTGCTCAAAGTCCACTTTTAAAATATGTAATTTATTACAAGCCCACATGGTAGAAAATGCTTTTCAACTTAGGGGTGTGTAAAAACCACTTTTCAAAATACTTGTTTCAAGACCATACCTACATATGCATGTATGACCACCATATTTTGACCTAAATAAAAGTTTTTTGTAAATCCTTTTGGGTAAAAATACCTAAGACACCAAAAAATTAATGAGCATATTTTTTTTTTTATTGAATATTTTTTTTATTAATTTTGTATTGACCATAAAGTCTATTTTTGAAATCTCTAGTGTACGACCACCACAAATTGATATAAACTTTTCATTTTTTCATTTTTTTTAAATCTTGAAGAAAATTATATGTAGATTGATGTCATATAATTTATTTTGAAAAAAATGTTAACACGAAAAAGTTATTAAAATTTTGGACAAACTCTCTATTTGAAGTTTGTGTACCACTTTGATTAATAAATAATACAAAAATAGTAAAATTAATCAAATCTCCAAAAAAAAAATTATTTGAATTTTTCACACTAAGAAGTCTAATGGGTTTTCATTTCATCAAAAAGTTCGATCGAGAAGGCCTAAAAATTATGGAAAGGCAAACTTTTGGGGTTCCATTGCCTTAGCCCTTAATTTTAGGTCCAAGGCACATGCTTGGTCCCGCCAAGCCTAGCTGACCCAAAAACTAATGCAGATGGTCTTGACACAATTAAAATTTTTTAAAATGAGTACGCATTATATAAATTGAGTACCCATTTAAAAAATGCATACCTATTTTTTTTAAACGATGTTTGAAAGCTCATTGTTGAAAACTTCAATTTTTTGTAAAATGTGTATGCATTTTTTTAAAAATGCATACACGTTTAGGCTCGGGCACATGAAACAAAACATGTACACATTTTGAATTTTTGTGTCAAGTGCCCAAACCTATATGCTTACATATTCTTTTCATAACACGTACATGTTTCTAGCGGGATTCCCAAGGTGAGGAAAAAATCCTCCGAATTAGGACTCAACTTCTTGCATTCACCCAATATTATTGCATAATATGAGGCTTTTCCCCTAGGCCTCAATATGGTTGTGAGACATGGAAAGAGGTTTTTGAGAACCTTTGGACATTCAAAATTGATTGTTTCACATGTAAGATCTAGATACTCCTCTTAAAGCATGATAAATTAAGGCAATATAGATGTGTAGTTTGGGATACAATTGGATGTTTTGATGCATTCTCAATTGAATGGATTAAAAGGACTAAAAATGTAATGGTAGATTTCAAGTAGCAATTTTTTCTTTGACAGGATCAAATGCTACAGTTGTAATAATCTCAAAAATTGAGACTAAAACCAGACCATCAGTGCCTAATACCATATCTAATTGACAAGTGTTTGATAATGATAATGACTTGCTTAAATTTTTATATTGTAATGAGTATGAATCACAAGAAATAAGTTGCAATGAACTAGTCAAAGTTGCGGATAGGGTAAGTGCACCAATATGGTGTACAAAATTTGGTCACCCACCCCCCAAAAAACCCAAAACACCAATGACCCGATCGGGTTATAGTTTAGTAATTACCAAGCCGAGATTCAAATAACCCGATCGTGTTTTTATTATAACCAAAACATAATCAAATTTTTAATATTAAAAACATGATCGTGTTCTTAATATAAAAAAAATATTTTTCATATTGTTAGAAACTTGTATGAGTTTTAATTCTATAAAATGCGTGCAGGTTATTTGTCCCTAAAAAAAGTTCTAAAAAGTAAACAAGGTAAGGGAAGATATAGAAGTGAAAGGGGGAGAGGGGAGGAATATGAGGTAGAGATAAAAAAAAAAGGGGTTGAGAGAGAAAGAGGGTAATTAAGGGGGAATATATATATATATATATATATATATATATATATATATATATATATATATATATATATATATATATATATATATATATATATATATATATATATATATATATATATATATATATATATATATATATATATATATATATATTGTGTGTGTGTGTGTGTGTGAGAGAGAGAGAGAGAGAGAGAGAGTCCTAGGTGTCTTGAGTGGTCATCATATGTATTAATGGGTTCTAGGATATGTTAATGGGTCTTAGGGGATCCTAAGATACATTAATGGGTGTGAATGAGTACTAGGACACATTGATGGGTCAAAAGGCATCCCAAGATACATTAAGGGGTCTTAGGATGTCTTAAGTAGTCCTAAGTGGTACTAAGAAGCTCCTAAAATATCTTAAGGGGTCCTAGGTATCATAAGTGGTCCTAGGATACATAATTACATTAATTTTTCCTATGATGTCTTAAGGGGTACTAGGTGTTTTAATTAGTCCTAAGGGGTCCTAGGATACATTAATGTGTCCTAGGATTTATTAAGGGCTCTTGAGTGTCTTAAGGGGTTCTTAGGGGTCTATTTATGTATTAATAGGTCCTAGGATACATTGATGGGTGCTAAGTGGTCCTAGGGTACATTAATGGGATTTGGGACACATAATGGGTCCCAGAGCATCCTATGATACATTAATGGATCATGGAGGCCATGAGAGGTCCTAAGGGGTCCTAATATCTAGAATGTCTTATGGGGTCCTAGGTGTCATATGTGGTCCTAAGGGATCCTAGGATGTCTTAAGGGGTCCTAGGTCTCTTAAGTAGTCATAAAGGGTCCTATGATACATTAATGGACCCTAGATTACCATAAGAAGTCCTATGTGTCTTAAGTGTTCCAAAGGGATCCTAAGATACACTAATGGGACAGGTAGGATGTCTTAAGTGGTCCTAAAGGGGCCTAAGATACATTACTGGGTCCTAAGATGTATTAAGGGGTCCTAGATGTCTTAAGGGATCCTAAGGTCTCCTCGTACATGTATTAATGCATCCTACGATACATTTATGGGGTTTGAGATACATTAATGGGTCCTAAGAGGTCCTAGGATTCATTAATGGTTTGTAGGAGTCTCAAGGGGTGCTAAGGGGCCTAGGTGTCTTAATATATCCTAATGGGTCCTAGGATAAACTAATGGATCCTAGGATGTCTTAAGGGGCTCTAGGTGTCATAGTTGGTCCTAAGGTATCCTAGGTTGTCTTTGTAAGTCATCCTAGAATATCTTTGTAAGGTGTCTTAGGATGTATTAAGGGGTCATGGGTGTCATAAATGGTCATATGGGGTAATGATTCTTAGGATGTCTTAAGGTGTCCTAAGTTTCAATAATTAGGGGGGAGGAGGTGGAGAGATGGGGAAGAAACAAGAGAGAAGAGAGAGATTTGATGGAGATGGTGAGATGGGGGAAGGGGTGATATGGCGAGAGGAGGAGGGAGGGGAGAGATTGAGAAAGATGGTAATTATGGGGAGAGAGATGTGAGAGATAGAGTGAGGGGAGGGGTAGAGAGTTAGAGGTATGAGAGAGAGAGAGAGAGAGAGAGAGAGAGAGAGAGAGAGAGAGAGAGAGAGAGAGAGAGAGAGAGAGAGAGGTTTAGTGTGGGAATTCCCACTACTTGTTATTTGTAAAGCATTGTCATGACTTCAAAATATGCAGTGATGGGTTTTAGCTTGGAAATGTCCACTACTCCTTGAGTGAATTACTCATAAATAAATAAATTCCATTGGTATTTCCATGTGGATGAGGTTTTTCAATAGTTCCACCTTTGCCAAAGCATTTTTCTAATTCTAAAACTTCATCGCCAACTAAATATGGTGACCTAGCTTGCCTAGTTAATATACAATACATTTTGAAGTAATACACACACACACACACACATGTATTTTTAAGAATTTGAACATGATGCGAACTAGTGATTTTTAGCATTTTCTTTCTAGTTTCTAACTATATTTTCTTAAAAAACTTGGAATTGATTTGTGTCTATTTTTCCTTCTTCAAAAAGTGGTGTATATGAAAAATTACCATTTTTAAAGAGTGACATGCACTTGTTTCGATATAACTATTTTTTAAAAATTGATAATAACGTAATTATTTCAAGGTTAGATTTGTAACATCAATATCTAGAGGATGTAATTGGTTTCATTCAATTTGGTTCAAAATTGTATAGTTGATTGAGTTATGAAGTAACATTAACTATAATTTAGACATAGGCTTCTTTTGTTCGATCTAATTTGATTTGTATACAATGAAATTAGTTTTTTCTTTTTTTGATAGAAAGGTAACACAAATAACTATGGGATACATATTTTTCATAATTTTAGTTTTCCTAATTTACTTTTTTCCCGAAGCGTCAAAGGGAGAGGACGTTGTGAAATGGTCAGACAACCTATGTTTAATTAAACTAAAAATAGAAAGTCACAATGAACACAATATATATTAAAATTATAGTCATTGGAAAGTTTGTTCAAAGTAGCACAATTTGGCATTAATTGTTTCAAAAGGTTTTCTTATTTGACCATTGATTGAGACTTTGAAAGGGAAAAAATATGCAAAATTTGGCTTCCCTTAGCCAAAAAGTCCATTTTTTGTCACCTTCGAACGAACACCCCTTCGTTCTAAGAGGGTCAAATACCTTTTGTCGAAGGGGTGTTCGAAGGAACATCCCTTGGAAAAACAAAGCCATTTTGGCAATGCCAATTTTTTTCCAAGGGGGGTTCGAGCGAACCCCCTTACGAGTGTTTGTTTGAAGCCCTGTCAACCACAATTTTTATTTTAAATTTTGATATAAATAAAAGTGTGTCTTTAAAACAAAACAAATTCTTTAATTCATTGTTTTATAATAGAAACATAGGAAACATAAGGGGATCAATTTTATTGCATCTAGCAAATTTTTTGGAGTTTTTTTTAAGAATGAAGATGAGAAACACGAACACAAGGCACACTAAATATGCAAGAAAAAGGTCACCTAGTAGAGAACAGGAAAATTGTGAAGCTTCATTGGAATATTATTATAAAACTAAAGAAGGTATGCATCTCTAATTTCACATGTGTGAGTTTTATATGTCTCAAGTTTCAAATTTTTCTAATATTCTAATTTGATTTATTTTCATGCATGTAGCTCGCAATCAACAATTACAAAATGAAGGAGAAGCTCGGGTAGGAGGGTCAAACCAAGTTAAATAAATGGATGTTGGAGAAGGTTCAAAATCACTCCCTACAAAATCTCAAGCAATGGAAGTTAGAGAAGGGTCAGGACCAGTTTCTCCTATTGGTATGGATGAACACATAAATCTAGCTCAAACTATGAAGAAAAAAATTAATTATAGAAACTTAGACCATTTACTTGCAATGGATGTGGAGAAATTAAGATCGTCTGCTGATATTAAACCCTTAAGCCTTTCTAAGAAGAGGAATTTGAATAAGATATAAAGGTAAATAATGACTAAATTTGATAATCTTGAAACACTTGAACAAGACCAATCGCTTTTGCTTGTTCTTATAGAAAAAAGTTGCAAGAGTTGTTAAAATTGTTGGGTGTAGACACAACAAAAAAGAGAAAAATTTCTAACATGCAAAGTGATATTATTGAAAATGTTAGGAAAGGTTTGAGCTCTGTAGGGAAGCAATCTTGAACTAAAGATAAGACCATTATAAGAAGAGTGATATTGACATCCATTGTAGGTAACACTATACCTCAAAATAGACAAATATCTTCAGTTTTAGCTCAAATTGGTTTTAGTAGGAAAACAATATCAAAATATGTTAAGAGGATAATACTTTTGGATGATAGCACATTGGAAGGCAATTGGACAATTATGTATAGAGCTCCTCATTCTAATAGGATTGATGAGGGAATCCATAATTTGGTCATATCATTTTGGAATAATCATACTTGCCCTTTATCAAACACTAGAGATGTTATCAGACACACAATTAGAGCTAATGAAATTCTAATATAAATATTGGGCAAACATTGTTTGAAATATTGAAGCCATATTATGTGAGGAGAAACAAGATTTTTGAAACTTGTTGTTGTTGTTATCATATTGAATTTAATCTCCACTATCAAGTTTTATGAAATTTTGTAAAGAAAATTATGAATTTCAAAAGGCTCATCCTAGTAGACAAAGTGAGTTCATCTCAACCATTTTATGTCATAAAATAAATGATGCAATTGGTCAAATAAATTGCATAAAAGGAATATGTGAAACATGTGCTGATTTGGGTCTTTCCCCTTTGAAAAATGAAGACATTGATGTGACAAAGATGATAAATTTCAAGAGTTACAAACATGTAAGGAATGAAACAAAATTTGGGAAAGAATCCAAAAGGTTAGACTATGGTGAAGAGGAGATAACTATTGGAGCATTTATGGAGGAATTTAAAAAATTGATTCAACCATACATTCATCATGATTTTTTTGAAAATTGGAAAGCACAACAACTCCAAACACTAAGAGATAATTTACCACTTGGAACCATTCTATCAGTTGTTGATTTTGCAGAGAACTATTCCTTTGTTCATCAAAAGGCCATTCAATCAGAATACTATTTTTCAGAGTAGGTTACTATTATGGTACATGTGTGTTATCATCGTGCACAACTAGATTTGGATGGTGTTCAAAGCACATTTGAAGCACAAGTTATCAAGAAATAATATCACTTTTACATAAGTGATGATAAAGAACATGATATTCATTATTTAGAACACTGATTCAAGAATTGTTTTGCAAATTTGAAAGAAAGGGGCATAAATATTGATAAACATTTTCTTTGGTTAGATGGGTGTGCCACACATTCAAATCATCCATACCATTCTATGTACTTTTTAGATATCATCATAATGAAAACATACCACATGTATGGAGTTTATTTGAGAGTGGACATGGAAAAGGTGAACATGATGGTGTTGGAGCTTGCATCAAACGTTCTCTACAAAAGTATCAAATAAATTATAAGGGTGTATGCATAAACAATGCACATGATGTTGTTGAATGGTGCAAGACACATTTTGCATCAAACCAGGCTAGCACATCATCAAGAATGAGTCAAGTGGTACCATATAGATTATTTTGGGAGATAACAGGTATGCACATATTTAATATATTTTAACTATATTTTATTGTTTAGATTTTACATGTCCTTTATTCAAATTTTAAAATTGAAACTCATAATTTGTCTCATTTTTATGTTAAATATATACATGTATTGAGGCGTGGATATAAAAAATATGCATGGCTACAAGAGGATATAAAAGAAACGATCTTTGTATTTAGTCATGAGTACAAATTTTTGCAACTGTACATTATACACTAGGGACTACTCATGTTTTTGTTGTCATTGCATTGCTAAAAACTATTCAAAATGCATCAAACGAGAATGTGGATATGTAGGTGCATGGAATTTTGTACTATGGGTTGTTACTAATATAATTAATGGAGATGAAGATGAAAAATTTGATGAGGTTCCTTTGATTTCTACTGATTATGATCATATTTCAGGATTGGTTTAAATTGGTAAGTATTTAATAATTTAAGTTACACATGCATGTATGTACATATATATCTATCTATCTAGTTTGAAGTATTTTCTCTCACATGTATACATGTTTTTTGTGCAAGAGATGTATTTGCAGTGATTGATGAGCTTGGATATGTAGGATTTAATTACTATTTATTGTGTTGCACCATAGAGAGGACGAAGTTAATTGAACCTGAAGAAAGTGATGGAATGTTGTTCCCCACAGGTTTACATGCTTTAGAGATCTATAAATTATTCATTTTGTTTCAAATATATATGTACACAGATAATAAATAACAAATTTAGTAAATTGTACAAGTATAATTTTTTTAAAATGTTGTTAAAATTTGTGGTACAGGTTTAGTTGATTTAGAGGGAACATATTTCAAGAAAATCAAGATAGTGCAACATGGAATTCACTTTGTTGATTATCAACTTGACAATAAGGTGTTTCAATATAGCCACCTAGTAGTTGCCACCTCCATTTGTCTCCATCCATTTATATCTCAATGTGGACGTCGTAAGTGGAGACTAGATAGTGAGGATCATGAGAGAATAATAAATATTCTCCATGATCATTCTAAACCACTTGAGATGGTCTAGATCATAATATAGTTTACATATTTCATGTTTTAGAACTTGATCTACATTTATGATGATTATAACACAAGTTGCCTCTATACTTTAATATGACGGATTATAAGTTAGATTGGTATAAGTTTTGTTGTTTGATATTTATAGATGTTAAGTTTGATATATGTTAAGTTTTATATATATGTTAAGATTAAAGATTTAAATTATTAGGATATAATATATTCTTTTTTAAGATTAAATATATTTAAATTGTTACTTCAAATATGCACGTTAAGATTAAAGATTTAAATTTTTAGGATATAATGTACATGTTAAGATTAAATATTCTTTGTTATTTGATTATATTATATATTTAAATTGTCACTTGATTGACATACATTTTACTTGATTGTTAAATTATGTGTACTTGAGTGGTTATATCTATTGATGTCAATTGCTTGTTACTTTAAATATGCACGCTAAGATTAAAGATTAAAATTGTTAGGATATAATATACATGTTAAGATTATCTAATCAAAATATATAATCAAATCAAATCATCTAATCTATCATTTAAACATTATCTAATCAAATAATTTAACATCATATAATCTAATCATTTAAGATCATCTAATATAATCTAATCATTTAACATCATCTAATCAAATATAGAATCATTTAATATCATCTAATCTAACCATTTAACATCATCTAATCAAATGTAATCATTTAACATCAAATCTAGAAACAAATATAATGTCAAATCATAAATGTAACATACATATCATAAAGATCATCTAGATGCCAATCATAAACACATATAGTGTCAAATCATAAATGTAACGTACATATAATTAATCTATGTCTACATCTAGAGAGCATATAAATATATGTCTCAAGAAGATCATAAGTTCTAAAAATATCAAACATATATAATAATGAAATATTTGCAACATTCCCTAAACTAGAGAGTCATCTAGATGCATACGAACAAAGAGACCCTTTGACCAAGTATCATGAGCATCCTCTGGTTGTGAAGTACCAACTTACCCCTGCAAATTTAGTACAACAATTGGTTATATACACATATATTTAATTATGTAAAATATTTAAAATATACAAATTTAGACAAGTACATGTACATACATTTAAAAGTATATTTAAAACTTACATGAGCACTAGTAGGTGTCACATGCACAAAATCTCTCCTTCCAACATGCTTTGAGCCCACAGTGGAGATAGTATCCTCTACTAATTGTGCCTAAAAAATATTATACGTGTATAAACATCAGTACATGCATAAATAGAATTAATTTCTCATTAAGTGTACATTGATGTAAAAAAAAAATTAAATTAAATACTTGGGTCTCAGGAGTAGGAGGATCACCATTGCACACTAGGGTGTCATCGATAGAAGTTACATCACCCACACCATCTTCGACGGTCTCAACCCTCTCTAGTAATGAAGAGTGCAAAAGGGTATGTAGTTGAGATGGGAGTGGTGTAGAGTAAGTAGGATGAAATAGCATATCCATACATGATCCTATATTAGTGACAACCTCGACTTGACTCAACCCTTGTAGTTGCTCCTCAAATGTCTCTACTCCCTTAGTGGTGATGCTGACATTAAAAACTTGTTTTCTTACCTCAGCAATAGAATGTTGTGTTGAGTTGAATGGTGTGCAGAGTATTGTGTATTGTGATGCACATGACTTGATGGCATGTCTTAGATTGCTAGAAATATAGCGCCATGCACAAATCTGATGACATCTCTGGCAGACTATATCGATATCCTTTATAAGTTTAAAATATAGGAATATGACTACAATAGATCATCCAAAAAATAGAGCTCCACATCCAAGTGACTATGCTATCCTAAAAGTACTCATATATCACTCGATGTAGGAAGACCTACAACTCTATATGCCTTATCACTTGATCCTGTTGCAACACTAGAGGAGACCTGAGAAGATGATCTCGGTCGAATGGGTCTTGTCATAATATATATGACTAGTGTTTCAAAAGTAATGTTGTTGGCTATAGATACAATTTTCCCTATCTTATCAGCTCCTTCCCTCAGGAAGAAATGAAAACTCTATCAACAGTAGAAGACATCATTGGTGTGACTCCTAGAGTCATCTGCCCAACCAACTGTCTATGAGCAGGGAAAACTCAATCAACCCTATGCTATTGATCATGATCAACAAATCTGTTGTGCCCCTGACCAAAATATCCTTGAAGAACTAAATAGTTGACATTGAGCCCCATGCAGAACTCAACATACAACTGCTGGGCAAAATATAATGAAATCTGGTTATTATTAGGATAACGAGCATGTGTAGTAAGTAATCAAGGGTATATCATACACACTATCTTGAGAATGACACATCGAGTAACTTGATATCCCCTCACCTTGGTCTTCCCCTCATAAAATGATAATACCTCTCATTTGATTACATCCTTAAAGACAAGGATTTATACCTGCTCTAAGGATACATCACCCAAGACCTTAACTCTCAACTCTCGAGAGATCCTCTCAACAACCCGCAGTGAAAATGGGGAATGTGACCTTCAACCTTGATGTCAAATCATTAAGACTCCTCAAAATGGTAGTACTAATATCTCTGTACAAACCATCCTTGGATCTATTGATAACCTCTTGAATTCAATCTATCTCTGTTTAGCACTATGAAATATGGTCACTAAATTAGGAGTGCACTAGTAAACAGGGGTTGTAGTAGTATCAGGTCCCTGACCCTAAGGTGCATCATCCTGATGTACATCATCTCTATCGTGTGTGGGGTAACATGTGTTAAATATTAAAAATTAATTACTTGAGTACATTACAAGTGAATGTAAAATGGAAAGTAATATTCAAATCTAAGATTATACATTTAATAAAGTACATTTAAA
This sequence comes from Chamaecyparis obtusa, assembly GCA_027943335.1. Taxonomy (NCBI): domain Eukaryota; kingdom Viridiplantae; phylum Streptophyta; class Pinopsida; order Cupressales; family Cupressaceae; genus Chamaecyparis; species Chamaecyparis obtusa. The sequence continues at coordinate 155,292 of BSBK01005260.1, read as the reverse complement.
AAAAAAGAAAAAAAATCTAGCTATACATACATAACAATTAAACATAGATCATCTTTAAAATAAATTTAAACATCTAAATATCTAATTTTTTATAATAGGGGTCTTATGTCATTAAATATCATGATAGGGGTCTTATGTCATAAAAGGCCATCCAATGATACATAATGTGTCTTAAATTTATAATTTTAGTATCCTAAGGGGTCCTAATTTCAGGTCCTAAGAGGTCCTAAGTGGTCATAGGACCTCTTAAAGGGTACTAATTGGTCCTAAGTGGTCTTAAGGGGATTTATATATCATAATGGGTACTTTTAAGGGCTCCTATGTTACATAATAAGTTATCTTAAGTGGTCTTATACAACATAATAGGGCATCCTAATTGGTCAAGGGAATTTATTTCATATTAATAGGGACTTTTAAGAGGAAAATTATCTTGTAAAAGGTCATCTTGAGGAGTCTTATGTCATAATAGCTTCTACTAATGGGTCTTATGTTATAATAGGTCATCTTAAGGGGTATTATGCTCTATTATGTCATAATAGGTCTTGCTAATAGTTCTTAAAGGGTTTTATGTCATAATCTAGAGGTTATTAAGGAACCAAGTATAATGTCATAAAATATGGACTAAGTTAAGGGGTTCTAGGTGTATTAAGGGTCCTTGGGTGTCTTAAAAGGTTTTAGGATACATACTTAAGGGGTCCTCAAATAACATTTTATCATGTTTAACTATACATGTGTATGACAATTTTATGTATAAAATGGAAACATCTAAAACATATAGATAAAATTTAAACATATCACAAAGAAATCTAAATATTTAAACATCCAAAATATGCATGTGGACATAACAAATTTTCTAAAGTTTTAAAAACTAACATTTTCTGTACATTTTGTTATATACTAACTAAAAAAATTAAAAACATAAATTTTTTAAACAATAATTTTCTCATATTTTCTAACTAGGGTTTTCTATCAAAGGTTTTCTATTTAGATTTTTCTAACTAGAGTTTTATACCATTTTCCAAATAGGGTTTTCTAAGTAAGATTTTATAACATTTTCTAACTAGGGTTTTCAAACATTAGTTTAACTAGGGTTTTCTAACATTTTTGAACAAAGGGTTTGTAAAATTATCTAACAAAAAATCTTAAACATATGTACATAACATTTTAACATATCAAAAACAACTTCAAGCATTTAAATATCTAACTATACATGTCTACATAATATTTTCTACATTTTCTGATATAACTACCTAAACTAAATTAAAAACAAACATTTAAGAAACATTTTTTTACAGTATTTTAACAATAGTTTTCTAATATTTTCTAACTAGGGTTTTCTAGTTAGGGTTTTTTAACTAGGGTTTTCTTTCTAGAGTTTTCTAACTAGGGTTTTCTAAAATTTTCTAACAAGAACTTTGAAAAATTATCTAACTGAAAACAAAAAACTACTGAAAACAAAAAAAACTAAGATAACTGAAAATTGCATAATTTACAATTTAAAAAAATAAAGAAATGAAGAATTATGTGTACATGGTATCAAAGACAGTCGGAAGAGGTTGAAAATGCTCATGGGATGCTGATGTCAAGCTAGTACGTTAGAGGGTTCTATCTAACACCAAGGGGTCCACACAATTGCAAAAAAAGAAGGTGAAAATGACTTCTCGTCACTGGATTTTATTAAAAATCTGGCCAAAGGGGGTTCAAACAAATACCCCCCTTCGTATGAAGCCCCTTCGTAAGTCTAATGGGTTTTTGTTTCATCAAAAAATTCGATCGGGAAGGCATTCTAAAAATTATGGAAAGGAAAAAATTTTGGGTTCCAATTCCTTAGCTATTAATTTGTAGGTCCAAGGCACATGCTTGGTCCCACCAAGCCTATCCTGACCCAAAAACTAATGTAAAGGGTCTCGATACAATTCAAAATTTAAAAAATGAGTACACATTATATAAATTGTGTACCCATTTAATAAATGCATACCTATTTTTTTAAAATAATGTTTGGAAGCTTATTTTTGAAAATTTTATTTTTTTTGCAAAATGTATGTGTTTCTAAAAAATGCATACAAGTTCAGGCTCGGACACATGAAACAAAACATGTATGCATTTCAAATTTTTGGGTTGGGTGCCTAAACCTAAATGCTTACACATTTTTTTCATAACATGTACACGTTTCTAGCGGAATTCTCAAGGTCAGGGAAACATCCGCTGAATTGGGACTCAACTTCTTGCATTCACCCAATAGTATTGCATAATAGGAGGCTTTTACCCTAGGCATATGAGACATGGAAAAAGGTTGTTGAGAACTTTTGGAGATTCAAAATTGATTGTTTCACATGTAAGATCTAGCTACTCCTCAAAGCATGAGAGATTAAGGCAATATAGATGTGCAGTTTGAGATATAATTGGATGTTTTGATGCATTCTCAATTGAATGGATTAAAAGGACTAAAAATGTAATGGGAGGTTTCAAGTAGCAATTTTTGTTTTGATAAGATCAAATACTACACTTTTAAGAATATAAATAATTGAAACTAAAACTAGACAATCAGTGCTTGATAACATAGCTAATTGGCAAGTGTTTGATAATGATAACGACTTGCTTAAACTTTTTCAATGTGTAACGATTATGAATCACAAGAAATATATTGCAATGAATTATTCCATTTGTGGATAGGGTAAGTGCACCAATATAGTGTGCAAAAGTTGGTCAACCCCCCCCCCCCCAAAAAAAAAAAAAAAAAAATCCAAAATGCCAATAACTCGATTGGATTATAGTTCATTTATTACAACCAAATAACCTAATCATTTTTTATTATAACCAAAACACAATCAATTATTTAATATAACCAAAACATGAAGGTGTTCTTAATATAAATAAATATTTTTCATATTGTTAGAAACTTTTAGGAGTTTTAATCCTATAAAATATGTGCAAGTTATTTGTCCTTAAATAAAGTTCTAAAAAGTAAACAAGGGAAGGGAGTAGATAGAAGGGAAAGGGGGAGAGGGGAGGAAGATGAGGTAGAGAGAAAAAAGGGGTTGAGAGATAAAGAGGGTAATTGAGGGGGAATAGATTTTTATTTTATTTTATTTTATTTTTATTTTATTTTATTTTTTTTGTGTGTGTGAGAGAGAGAGAGAGAGAGTAATTATAATAATTAGGGGGAACATATGGTGACAAGGGGAGGGAGATGAGAGAAATGGATAAGGATTGGGGGAGATATGAGGTAGAGAGAGAGAGAAGGGGGATGAGGAGAGAGATGAGGTAGATAGAAAGGGGATAATTAAGGCCCATAATGGGGGATAGTGTGTGAATGAGTAATAGGACACATTAATGGGTGAAAAGGTATCCTAGGATGTCCATTAAGGGGTCTTGAGATGTTTTAAGGGACCCTAGGTTTCTTAAGTAGTCTTAAGGGGTCCTAGGATTCATTTATGTGCCCTAGGATGTCTTAAGGGGTCCTAGGTATCATAAGCGGTCCTAAGGGGCCCTAGGATACATAATTGCAATATTTTTTCCTAGGGTGTCTTAAGGGGTACTGGGTGTCTTAACTAGTCCTAAGGGGTTCTAGGATACATTAATGGGTCCTAGGATGTCTTAAGGGGTCCTTAGGGGTTCTTGTATGTATTAATAGGTCCTAGGGTACATTAATGGTCTTTGGAATACATCATGGATTTCAAAGCATCCTAGGATACATTAATGGGTCCTAGGGGTCGTGAGATGTCATAAGTGTCTTAAGAGGTCCTAGGGGTCCTAATATACATTAATAGGTCATATAATGTCTTATGAGGTCCTAGGTGTCCTAGGATGTCTTAGGGGGTCCTAGGTCTCTTAAGTGGTCATAAAGGATCCTCAGATGCATTAATGGACCCTAGCTTATCATAAGAAGTTGTATGTGACTTAAGTGGTCCAAAGGGGTTGTAAGATACACTAATGGGTCCTATGATGTCTTAAGTGGTCCTAAAGGGGCCTAAGATACATTAGTGGGTCCTAAGATGTATTAAGGGGTCCTAAATGTCTTAAGGGATCATCCTAAGGTCTCCTCATACATGTATTAATGCATCCTATGATACATTAATGGGTTTTGAGATACATTAATAGGTCCTAAAGGGTCGTAGGATTCATTAATGGTCTTTAGGAGTCTTAAGGAGTTTTAAGGGGTCCTAGATGTCTTAAAAGATCCTAAGGGGTCCTTAGAAAAACTAATGGGTCCTAGGATATCTTAAGGGGCTCTAGGTGTCATAGTTGGTCCTAAGGTGTCCTAGGATGTCTTTTTAAGGTGTCCTAAAATGTCTTTGTAAGGTGTCTTAGCATATCTTAAGGGATCATAGGTGTCATAAATGGTCCTATGGGGTAATGCGTCTTACAAGTACTCAACGTCTGCAATCTGCTACCCCCTTCACCACCTCCTGTAATCTCCCCTTATTTCTCCCCTTGTTTTCTTGGTGCATGTAGTAAGATATTTGTGTTTGTTTTCTTTTGTTAACTCAAAACTCCACTTTCTCCCTTTGTTTTTTTATTACCACTACCTCTATCTTTCTTTTATTTTGTTTCCTTTCTACTTGATTGCATAAGATGTCAGTTATCCATAAATCTTTTTTTTTTCATCTATTTGAGGAGTACATCTCTATGGTTACAATATAAAATATTCTTTTATTCTTGATTATTAATATAAAGAAGAAAAATATTAAAATAAAAATATTTTATTATTTATTCAACTAATTCAAAATTTTTAATAAAATAAAACATAAATTAGTTTGAAATAAATGCATCTACGATCATATGAATAAATCATAAGTGCCTATATAATTATTTATTTTCTAGACCTGATATTCATTTCCTTCAAAAATTATGAAAAGAAAATATGATATGTTTTTCTAATTATTAAACAGACACAAAATTTACCACACTTTTGCAATAGGGTTAGAATCCATTAAATACATGCAACATTTACCTAAGTGTGTTTGTGCCAAAATCCATCAAATTGACCACTACCAAGGTGTTGTCCTCCTCTATCTGGGCCACATTCGGGCCATCGATCCTACCAATAACTTAGGACAGTCAAATGTTTTATCAGTATCCAAATCATTATCCATAATCAAATGTGCATCAAATAAATTTGATTTATTTAACATTAGACTATTCATATGTAATCATGATACATAATAACATAAGTTGTAGTCAAACCATAACACATCATCCATAAGCATGATAATAAATGTCCAATCATAAACATAAGTCAAAACAAAAAATAGTGCATCATCCAATAAGCATAGTAATTAGATGTCTAATCATCAATTAAAGTCTCTGACCACGTCAACATAGTTGAATAAGATCCACAAAAATACTCTATCTCTAAAAAATCAGGACACAAAGTTGAGACATGACAATGTATGTATATACATACCCTCATAAGTGTACTATTTTTACATAAATTATTTGTTCGATCTCTCTCTATATGAAAATATCCTTATTACCTACTTCAAAAAAAAGATTTGATTAGAAATCAATGGAACTTTTGTAGTGCCACCTCAACCTTTCCACAGTTATAATGTAACAAGACTCTAGACCTTGGATTAGATGTGGTATGAGGTAAGCTTAATTTATTTTAAATGCTAGTTAGTAAATCTAGAATCATATATATTTGGTATACTAAAAATTAAATATGCATTAATTTACAATAGAAATAGGTACAAGTTGATGAAAATAATTATTTTTTTTTATTGAGTTTATTGCAATTCATTATATTGTAATTTATGATAGGACATTATCGCTTAACTAAGATGATTAGATATTTTATTGGATTATGGTTGTAGCTATTGTTGCAAGGTAATGTTTGTTGTTGTTAGAGGACTACATTTGTGGATTTATAATGTACTTTGATGGTATAGTTACATGATAATGGTAGGTGATAACTAATGAGGCTGAAATGCTAGCTTTGATGGATTAGGACATGTGATCATGTGGAAATTAGTGGTGCTTATATTATTTAATGATTTATAAATAAATTTTATGCATATAGTTAGATGATTTATAATCAACATGTCTAGATAGTGATGGATAATATCATGTTTGTCTAATGCTAAAAGAATAATTAATTGTCGATATTGTTATTGTATGGTATGTTTGTATGAAGAAGGACAAATTCGTAGCCACTCATGTGTGAGATCTAAACAATGTCTCAATCCACTTTGTTGCTTGATATCATATATGAACATATGCTTTCACTATCGTACTAATGTTGACAAGTACATGTTGAAATGGAGAGATAGGGTACTGAGAGGGGAGGGGTGAATCAGTGCCCTCAAAAACTTTAACTCCAAAAACTCAATCAGCAAACAATTTTAACTGAATCCATTGTATGCATCATTCATTCAATTAAATTGTAAATGTAAATTGCATGAAATCAACAATAAATCAATCACATAAAACAAGTATTTTGGTTACACAGAAACCCTTGTTAGAAGGTAAAAACTGTGGTGGGGATGACACCCACAAATTCTTCACTACTGCAGATAATAAAGCTTGCCTGTTAGGGCTACAAGTTGTGATCACTTTTGGTGATCTTACCCTATTAGGAGTAACAATTAGATCAGCTAGATCTACCTAGTTATATGATTTTAACAACACTACTTGAGTGTGTACTTGGTTAAGAGATTTTCAATAAAGACTATTAGGTCTACTCTGTTAAGAGATTTTTGCTAACTTTTTTATAATGATTAGAGAATAATAGGATGTATCTGTAAATGAAAACTTAACCTTCTCTAAAATAGATCTATGAAATATTGAATAAATATCACCTTGATATGTGAAAATCTTATCTCTGAACTGCTCGATAGCCTTGTTTGATTTTGCTTAATCTGAATGTCTTTGTATTCTACTCTTCTCTGTCTGATAACTGATGTCTTGAAGTTGGCATCTTGCTTCAAGATCTCCTTCGATTGTTCATACCAAACATATCATCCTTATCATGCTTATGTCAAAATGACATGAAATATAAATATATAGCATATTGCTATTGCTGCTTAACAAAATTAGGTTACAATATCTTAGGAAAAACCCTAAGATCTATGGTGTACAAAAATAATCTAGATCTAGCAATTACATAGAGATCATCATCACAATTAATGATTATATCCATAATAAATGATCCTCGATCTTGGTAAAATATTTTATGATTGTGTTGTAACCGTCTGCATAGATAGATGTGCCAAAACTGATTACTATGTCATTTCCTAGATTGCTCAGTAAACACTATCAATACTACTCGGTAGTTATACTAGTGCTCGTTGTCCAGTTTGCTCGGTGTTTATTGATGCTCGGTATCGGTATACACTGATGCTCGATAAAATTGCTATGGTGCTCGGTTATAACTATTATCTTTTTGTTCTTGATACTTCCTTGAGATAACTCAGTCTGAAGGCTTATATAGTTAACCGACTAGCATGTATAGCTTGTAGTACTTCCTTTTACCGACTAGATAGCATTGGTAACTGACTGACCATCTTTGATACTAAGGACAATCCTTAATGCTCAAATATAGATAACAATCTCCCCCTTTGGCATTAGTATCAAAACCTTGAATGTATATAGACTTGATGTCTCAAAATTATTCTAACTTCGCCTTATATACATAGATACCATAACTTAACAAAATTTCAAAATTTTTCCCCCTCAATGCATGCTTCTGGTAGTATGTAGTTCACTTACAATTTATTTACATAATTTGGTATATACATGAGTTTTCCCCCTTTTTTATATTAATTCCAAATACAAAAATGTATACTTACAATTTATCAAAAATGTGCTAATGGGTTTTCTTCAAAGAGGTTTTCCCATTCCTCTTTCAATTTGGTTAGAGCAATGTGCTCAAGACCAACTTGTGCATGCATGTCAAAGATGTTCTCCAACACAGAAATCTCTGGTGTTGCAACAAGTGTTTGCACTTTGACAATGTGTTTCTCAAAAATTTTCAAATAAGGAAGCAACTCGGTTTGTAGCTCGGTGACCTGGTCACTTATCCTTTCTTCCTACTTCCTTAGATCTGCTCTTAACCACCTAAGTTCTTGAACCTTCAGTATATTCTTAGCAAAATCATCTAGCTCGATTAAGGCTACTTGTGCACTGGCTTGGATTTCGGTATCCAGCTATTTAATTTTCTCACTAATCTTAGTAGTGAAGGTCTCCATTGTGCAAAGCTTAATCAATATCTGACTAATTAACTGAGTAATAGATTGTATGTCGATTATTACCTCAGATAACTTCACCTTGTTTATTGTCGCTTCCTGGCTGATTTTCTCTGCAAGTTTATCATGTATTTTTTACTCCACCCTTTCTTCAATTATTTTCTCAGCTTCAATGTTAGGGGCATTGATTTCTTCTGCAAGGGTAGCAAGTTGGTCCATTATAGGTGTGTCCTCATTAATTTTTACCTCTAGTATGACCTGTTGTAAGATGTCTCTTACATTTTCCAATATCTCCTTGCTCTTGCATTCCATTCTCATATTTTCTTGTGTTGCTTTCCTTATACACAACTCCCCATATATTCTAATTTCTTCAGGGCTTAGGGTCCTCGGGTCACAATCAGGTATAACAATGATTTCATGGCCCTTTTCCTTGTTTCTTCTTCTTCTTCTTCTTCTCCGGCTCTTGAAGTGAGCTCTTTACAAATTGTACTATTGCTTTCTCCTCAACATTTTGTGTGTCTTGCCTAGTTGACACTATTTCCTCCTTTTTCTTCTCCTCAGTAACCTGTGTGTCAGTTATCTGAGATGGAGCCTTTGATGTTGTGTCAGGTGGGGTAGCCTTGGTTGCTTTGGGGTCATCTTGGCCCTTTGTATCTTCCTCAGTTGCCTCTTTTTCTTCAAGCTTATTTATTTATGTCGGTGTTCTAGCTCCTTGTTCCCCTAATGTATCCATCGATTTCTCATGGTTTGAGCCTTCAGGTTGTTCCTTGGTTATAATTTCAACTGCTTCCATCAAGATAGGAAGTTCACCCGATAATGATGTGATTGCAGGCTCGGGGTAAAAGTACCTTATTCTTGTGTTGTGCCTCCAGCAACATTCACATCCTCATCATCATCTCGGTCATCAAGATCACCATTTGTGATATCCTTAGTGAGTACATCTAGTGCATTGTTATCTACAATTTGGATCTCAACCTGATCCGGTGCATCTTGTGAAATACTTAAGTCTTCGGTGGCATCTATGGTATCAAGTACCTTAGTATCTGATATATCTACTTTTTCCTGGTTCAGTGCCAAGTCTGCATCTTCAATATGAATGCCTTTACCTTTTGATTTTTGTCTCTTCTTAGACAAGTTAATAAATGCCATCTTTTTAGCTTGCTTTCAAGTTGCAACTATTGAGGTCCAGATGAGTTGACTTGACTCATCTATGTCTACTAGATTCTCATCTAGTATCTACATTGCTTGGATTTTTACTCTAAATCTCCTAGACTATGTTCTCATGTAGTCCTAAATCTCAATAATAGAGAAATTAGGAACTACCAAAACTAGGGATTGTTCCCTCATTTTCTTCTCGGTGTCTAAGGCATAGGACCATTTCTGATTTATTCTTTCCTCTAATGCCTTAGGTAACTGCTTGGAAAATTCAAGGGGAACTCGCTTAAATTGAATCATCATCTAGATGATTGCCTCTTCTATTGTGTTCTGATCCTCGGTTGACATGTGCTCAAGATGATTGATTTCAGGAACAGTGAGTTCACCATGTTCAATGATATCCTCAGCAACTTCATCAATTGTTCTATCTTTATTGTTGACCACTTTGAATTGATTTTTATCATTTTCCTCATCTTCTAAATCTTCCTTACCTCTTATCATTTTTTTTCTTTTCCTCGGTGCCTCTGTAGTAGCTTTTTTTCCTCTCTTTGTACATGTTTTTGTAGGTGTTGTTGCCTTTGGTTTTGTAAACTTCACAACTCCCTTTTTCAATGGTGGTGAAGCTACAGTTGTTGACCTTGTTTGTTCCCTAGATTGCACTTTTAACTGCCTCTTCTTTGGAGTTAATGAAGGGGAAACCGGTATATATTTTGTTCCTTTATCAGACTCGGTTTCTTCACTATCATGTGGTTTATCAGTTAACATTAACTAACCTTCAGTTGCAACTTCAACTGGTGAATTATCAGATGATCCAGAATCATCTCCAAACTTTTCAACTAAAGTTTTCATCATTTTTCTTGACTTCTTAGTCATCTTACCAATAACCAAACCTATTTTTATTCTTGTCTTGGCCTCCTTAAATGTTCCAAACCTCTCTACCTTTTTGTCTTTAGGTGTAGCCAGCAAAGCCTTGATTGATTTTGAAGAAAAATCAATATCCATTTCATAACCCATGGGGGCTAGCCATTTAATCCTAGGCTCCATAGCCTTTATTAGTGTGTGGTCAGTGTCCACAAGAAAACAAATATCCATCTCATATTCTTCGACCAATTTACTAGGAACTCTACTCTAAGAATTCATTCTTATCTTAAATTTCTCAAAATAATCATCAAGAACTTTGTTCAGATTGATTCCCAAGTTATTAATCATATCAGAAATTTTCACAATGACTAGTTTGTCGATAGACCAATCTACATTACCGACAGAAGGGAAAAATTGTTGTATATAGAAAAATATGCACACTAAAAGTGATCCGAACTTACAAGTATTCAACTTTTCCAACCAGATAGTCTTCATATTTTCTTCAATCTACCTCAGAAGAAGCTCGGCAAGGTCTAACTGAAAACTCTTCTTTACCATTTTATATGCGATGTCAATAGCTCCACATGGTACACTATTCAGTCTTCTTGACTGATAGATCTTATAGTCGATGACATGTACTACAAAATTAACCTCTGGGTCCTCAATTGCAGCAATTTTTAGTGCTCGACCATCCCATGTTGCGTCAGTATTCTTTTCAATGTCGACCCTTGAAGCACTATGAAAAGCCTTGGTCTTGTCGGTTGTTGGGTATCTGGTAACCCTATGAATCATATTCTTTGTTACTTTGACCGGTTCATCCAACCAAAATATCTCATCGTGATACCAACTGAGTACAACCCTAATCCATTTAGTTTTAAAAGTTTTTGGGAAGTTTAGGGCATTTGTAAGACCAATCTTCTCGACCTGCTTGAATTCTAGTTTCAATTTTCCATCATCACTGCAAAGCTTCTGATAAGCTAAAGCTATCTCAAAATCTCTGATTTCTCCTATTTTCCATTGGATGTAAGATTTGACGCATTCAACTAACAAAACCCTAGGTGGGATGCTTGATAAAGTTCCCACTGAACCAATCTTAGATGCAACTTCTGGATGAAGTTTGTACTTGGGTTCATCACAGTTAGCTGAAACAATTAGGTTCACTTCCTCTTCTACTATCTTGGATTCATTTTCCTTGGACGTGGATGCCATTATAATCAATTTAGGGTTTTGGAAAATACCTTGAATGTGTAGAAGTTGTACTTACTAGGAAATAATGTAGAACACGCTCGGTTTGATCTGAAACTGACTTGAATGCTTCTGAAAACTCTCAGCTCAAATTCACTCTGTGAATATTATTGCTCTTCAAAATTGCTTTGTGAAGAATGGACTAACTCTTCCATATATTTATAGCCTTTTTTGAATTCCCGCTTAAAATACTTGTCATTAATGCTTGGCCTACTTCCAACTCAATGACAACTGTCAACTCGGTGATTATCGCAAAACATCAAAAATTTGGTTAACACAAAACTTTCCACTTGGTTGATACTGATACTCGGTTAACCTTGCATAAAAGTCATCGACGGGTAACTCTCTACTCGGTCTTGCTTATATTGACTGTATGACTTTGTTAGCTCAAAATTTATAAACCATAATGCATCTTAATTCATATAGATTTGGTATGTGCACATCAAATATAAGGAACTGTATGTAAGATAAGATCAATTTGGAATATCAATTCCATACATACCTATTTCACCTTAGGTGGAGGTACCAATGTCACCCAATCCAATGGACGAGGTTTCACTGACTGCATTTCTTGACTCAACATTTTCATTTGATGCCTTTCTCCACATAGTATTTATAATCCTCATGATATCTGCAATAGTGTTGCCACTCTCAAATATATGTCCTTTTTCTGGTGCTCAGTCTCTGAAATCCTTGCTTAGGTGACCGACTTTATGACAATGTAAGCACATCATACCAGTTCTTGTCCAGCTTTGAGATTTTCTAACCCATCTCTTCCTCATACAATTCACTGCAATATGTCCATACCTTCCACATACTGTGCAGTTAACCCATGTGTTGTAATCCCAATTGTATGCACTATTTTGTCTCTTCGGTTGATAAGGTTTGTTCTTTTGTTTGGTGTCCAAACTTGCTTCATCTTTTCCTTATACTCTTGTGAAGTGTGTCCATGCTTATTGCAAGTGTAACATAGTGTCTTCATGGTAGGATTGTTAGAAGTCTCATTCATCTTAGCTTTGCACTCATATGCTTGATGTCCAAATTTACCACAATAATAATAGTAACCATTAAACTTAGGAGTGACTTGAGGTTTACCTTGTGCTTTACTCCTGCAAACATTTGAAGTATGTCTTGGTTTTCCATAGTGATAGCATGTCAGCGTCTTAGGTTTCTAATTTTTATTGTTGTTCACTTGTTCAACTTGCTTGGATGATTCTCCTTGTCTGGTGTAACCTAATCCATCTTTGCTTCCAAACCTTCTTTGATTAATCAAAAAATCATCAATCTTCTTAGAACTGTCTTAAGCTTTCTTCATCATTTCATTGTGTTGTAGCTGCATTTTTACTTCATTTCTAATTTTTTCATTTTCTTCCTTGAGTACTCCAATATCTTCAAGTTTTCTTGACAACTCACCATTTACTTGGTTGATCTCCTGGTTTACAATCATCATTTGATTTGATATTTCAAAATGATGCTCAGTAAGTCTTTGTATCTTAGTTTCTTTTTCTTGAAGTTGTTCAATCATCTGTCTTTGGTCTTCAACAACTAGATTCCTTTCTTGTTCAACTTGTCTAGCATTGTTCATTACATTAATCATTCTCATCATCTGTGATTCTTGACCAATCTATAGGGCTTTCACTTGTTTAGTCAAGTGAAGATTCCTTTTAGAAAAATCAGAGATTGCACTTTCAGAACCATCAGAAATACTTCCTGAACTAGATCCAATATTATCAAATAAGTCATCAATCTATTCTTCATGGTAACTGGTATCATTTTCCAAAATAGCTAGGTTCTTTCTCTGAACTATTAACTTCTTCAATGCATCCTTAGCTTGTTTGTACTTCTCTATGAACATATGCATCTGAATCTTCTGATTCTCTATTGTCTTATAAAAATTATATCTCTCCATGGTTAGATCTTTACTCTTTAGTGGTTAAACCATCCAAAAAGAGATCTGAGCTCTGATACCAATTGTTGGAATGGAGAGATAGGGTACTGAGAGGGGAGGGGTAAATTAGTGCCCTCAAAAACTTTAACTCCAAAAACTCAATCAAAAAATAGTAGTAAACTCATCTTTTAACTAAATCCATTGTATGCATCATTCATTCAATTAACTTGTATATGTAAATTGCATGAAATAAAAAATAAATCAATCACAAAACACAAGTATTTTGGTTATGTAGAAACCCTTGTTAGAAGGGAAAAACTGCGGTGGGGATGACACCCACAAATTCTTCTCTAATGCAGATAATAAAGTTTTCTTGTTAGGGCTACAAGTTGTGATCACTTATGGTGATCTTACCCTATTAGGAGTAACAATTAGATCAACTAGATCTACCTAGTTATAGGATTTTAACAACACTACTTGAGTGTGTACTTGGTTAAGAGATTTTCAATAAAGATTGTTAGGTATTCTCTGTTAAGAGATTTTTGCTAACTCTGTTATAATTATTAGAGAATAACAGGATGTATCTACAAATGACAACTTAACCTTGTCTGAAACAAATCTATGAAATAGTGAATAAATATCACCTTGATATGTGAAAATCTTATCTTTGAACTGCTTGGTAGCCTTGTCTGATTCTGCCTAATTTGAATGTCTCTGTATTCTTTCTTCGCTGTCTGATAACTGATGTCTTGAAGTTGGCTTCTTGCTTCAAGATCTCCTTCGCTTTTTCATACCAAACATATCATCCTTATCATGCTTATGTCAAAATTACATGAAATACAAATATATAGCATACTGCTATTGCCACTTAACAAAATTAGGTTACAATATCTTAGGAAAAACCCTAAGATCTATGGTGTACAAAAATAACCTAGATCTAGCAATTACATAGAGATCATCATCACTATTAATTATTACATCCATAATAAATGATCCTCGATCTTAGTAAAATGTTTTATGATTCTATTGTAACTGTCTGCATAGATAGATGTGCCAAAACTGATTACTATGTCATTTCTTAGATTGCTTGGTAAACACTATCAATACTGCTAGGTAGTTATACTAGTGCTCGGTGTCCAATCTTGATGAAGGGTGCTCCCCTTAATACCACAACCACATAAGAGAAATAGAGAAACAACAACAATAATAGGCAAGAACAGAAAATTGGCTTCTTATTATCTCCACAAATGTGGAATTACAAACTTTCAGAATTACAATATGCAAAGCCACATTGGCATTCCCTTACAATATTCTTTAGGACAAAGCCTCGAATCAATACCCAGATCTACTACCCAGAACTATTCTAAACTTCCTAAGACAATAATACAGCCTTCCTTATATAGGCAATTTTCCACCGCCTGGGAAGGTTCCAGAATTTTAGCCAATAAGGCCGACCAAACTTAGAATTATTTTATTTTACATTTTATTACATCATAGTCGGCTCAAGATAACCTTTGAAACCTGAACAGAAATTTTCAAGAAAATTATTTTTCGCCATTTCGGGTGGCCCAACTTTCGAAGACCATAAGTCATCACCAGTTGACCCGATCGGCTATTATAACCCCATTTCAAAAATGCCACGAAGCGCTCCACAGGCTTGACCAACGTAAGTGCTCGTCACCCAAATTTTTGACCTCATCCGGGGCCTCTAAAGCCTTCAAAACTGAGTTCAAAGTTTCTGTACCCTGCTGCCAATACCGAAAATCTTCAATATCTTCCAATATACACTTGATCTGGCAATGAAACTTTACTGGCAGACTTATATGACCAAAATGAACCTCCAAGAAAGAAATCAGATCATTCTGAGCACATACGAAAATTACCAAAAATAGTAACTTTCCATAAATAGCAGCTCTGCACAAAATAGCCCTTATTGAATACAAAAACAGAAATATTTTTGGGTGATGCAAGATTGCTCTTACACCCAGGATGCTCCTGCATCAGACACCCGGGGTAATTTGAGAAGTGACCCTGTCACGACTCAGGTGTGCAGAGGAAAACCAAGACGGCTAACCTCCTCCTTTGTCAGCCATGATGAATCTTCAACAGGTCGTCCTTTCCACTTGACCAGATATTCTTCATATGTCATGTTCCTTGTGCTTCTGCCAACACAACTGTCCAGTATATCTTCGATCTCCTTAGTGTCTGAACTAGTTGCTGGAATACTCCACTGTGCTGCTGTGATCTCATCTTCAACACCTCCTTCATGATACTCTGTCAGATCTGAAATGTTAAACACTGGTGAAATATTTAGCTCAGTAGGTAATTCTACCTCATACGCGTTTCCTGAATCATGTTTCTTCAGTATCCTACATGGTCCAAACTTCTTCATTTTTAGCTTGTTATATGTACCAACTGGAAACCGCTCCTTCCGCAAATGAACCATGACTTCATCGCCAACCTGAAATTCCTTATACCTCCTTTTCTCATCTGCCTTAACCTTATACTGTGCATTCATCTTGGTAATATGCTTCCTCACCTCCTCATGGATGTTCTTCAAGTGTTCTGCAAAATCCTCAGCTTCAGCACTACTTATTTCTCCTTTATCTACCTTCCTCAATTCAGATGCATTTCTTGGACTACTTCCATATACAATCTGGAATGGTGATTTACCAGTGCTCCTGTTGACAGAATTATTGTATGCGAATTCCGTCTATGGTAAAATCAAATCCCATCATGTTGGCTTATCTCCAACCAAACATCTCAGCAAATTTCCCAAACTCCTATTCACCACCTCTGTCTGTCCATCAGTCTGTGGATGATGTGATGAACTAAACTTCAAATCTGTCTTCAACTTCTTCCACAATGTACGCCAGAAATATCCAACAAACTTAGTGTCCCGATCTGAAACTATGGTCTTTGGCAAACCATGAAGTCTCACTACTTCTCTGAAAAACAATTCTGCTACATGAACAGCATCATTAGTCTTCTTGCAAGGAATAAAATGTGCCATCTTTGAAAATCTGTCAACTACCACAAAAATTGAATCGTGTCCCCGCTGTGTCCTCGGTAAACCAAGAACAAAGTCCATGCTGATATCCTCCCAAGGCTTCTCTGGTACAGGTAATGGCTGATACAACCCTATATTCTGCTTCACTCCCTTCACCATCTAACATACTCGGCAACTCTGTACAAACTTCTTCACATCTTGCTGCAACTGTGGCCAATAATAATTCTCACTAACCAAACCAAGGGTTTTATCATGACCAAAATGTCCAAGCAATCCTCCACTATGCTTCTCCTTGATGAGATTCTCCCTCATAGAACTTCGTGGAATGCACAACTGACTCCCTCTGAACAGCATATCATCCTGGATGATGAAATCTAACCATTTCGTCCTGTCTAGAGTAACAGGTTCTGTACAAGCTTTCCAAGCTTCACCAAAATCAGGATCCTCTGGATATAAATTCTTGAGTTCCTTGAACCCAACCACTTCAATCTGCATTTCTGTCAGCAATAGTTGCTTTCTGCTAAGAGCATCTGCAACCCTATTAGACTTTCCACTCCTGTGTTTCAAAACAAATGTATAACTCTGCAAAAACTCAACCCATTTCAAATGCCTTTGATTCAATTTTCCTTGACTATTCAAATATTGCAAAGCTTGATGATCGGTATACAAAACAAACTCCTTAGGAAGCAAATAGTGCCTCCACTTTTTCAATGCCTGAACTATAGCATAAAATTCCTGATCATAAACAGAATATTTTCTCTTGGCATCATTTAATTTCTCACTGAAATAAGCAACAGGTTTACCTTCTTGGCTCATAACAGCTCCTATTGCAATACCACTAGCATCACAATCTACTTGAAACACCTTATTAAAATTTGGAAGTGCTAAAACAGGTTGTTCTGTAACTTTTTGTTTCAACAATTGAAAACTCTTTTCTGCCCCATTAGTCCACTTAAACTCTTTTCTATCCCCTCTCATTGTTTCAGTCAAGGGTCCACAAATACTGCTAAAATTTTTGATAAACTTTCTGTAAAAGCTAGCTAGACCATGAAAAGATCTTACCTCAGTAGCACTCCTTGGAGTAGGCCATTCAAGGATAGCCTGTACCTTCTCTGGGTCCATTTTTAGACCTTCTGCTGAAACTACAAATCCCAAATACACTAACTCTTTCTTCACAAAACTGCACTTCTTCAAATTAATCAACAATTTCTCATCTCTCAACTTCTCAAACACCATACGAATATGCATCATATGTTCCTCCAATGTCTTGCTAAAAATCAAAATATCATCTAGGTAAACAATGACAAACTTACCCAAAAATTCTTTCAGAACCTCGTTCATGAGCCGCATGAAAGTGCTCGGTGCATTGGTTAGCCCAAAAGGCATGACTAACCACTCATACAGTCCTTCCTTTGTCTTGAAGGCAGTCTTCCATTCATCTCCTTCTCTGATCCGAATCTGATGATATCCACTCTTCAGATCTATCTTTGAGAAATACATAGCTCCACTCAAATAGTCCATAATATCATCCATTCGTGGCAATGGAAACCTGTACTTGATTGTGATCTTGTTTATTGCCCTAGAATCTGTACACATCCTCCATTCTCCATTCTTCTTTGGTGCTAATACCGTTCGTACAGCACAGGGACTCAGACTCTCACGGATCAATCCTTTCTGTAACAGTTCATGTACTTATCTGTTCAACTCCTCACTTTCTGCAGGTGTCATTCTATGTGCTGCCTTATTCGGCAAACTCGCTCCTGGGATCAAGTCCATCTGATGACTGATCTTCCTGACTGGTGGTAATCCATCAGGCACGTTATCGGATATAATATCCTGAAACTCATTCAACAAATCTGCAACTTCTACAGGAACATCTTCTACTTTCTCTTTACCAGCTTTTGGAATTAAAGCAAAACATACATGCTCATGCCTCATACCATCTAGGAAATTTCTTCCATCAACAAAAGTTATCCTTGCATTACCACATACCTTTTCTTCAGTCTCCTTCAATGGTTTTAGCTTATGTCGCACTCCATCCTTTGTCAGGGAATAGGTATTTGCACGACCATCATGTACAGCACATCTGTCAAACTGCCATGGTCTACCCAACAACATATGACATGCATCCATAGATATGATATCACACAATACCTCATCTTGGTATCCACCAACCTTGAACTTTACGAGGCATTGTTCATTGACCATGACCTTGTGGTCATCTTGTACCCAGGCAATCCGATATGGATGTGGGTGTTTCTGTCTCTTGAGCTTCAACTTTGTCACCATCTCTTCTGACACCAAATTGTCAGTGCTTCCACTATCAATGATCACATCACAACATTTACCTTCACACTTGCACCTGGTGCGAAACAGGCTCCTCCTTTGCTCAGGTTCATTCTCACCACTCAACAGGACTCTTCTGTTAATCAACATTTCTCCTCTTTCAGCATCTTCATCTACATGTGCAACTCTGGCCTGGCCTTCATTTCTTCTGTCTGTTCTACCTTGGCGCTGAGGACATTCAAATGCCCTATGACCTTCTTCTCCACAGTGAAAACATGTTCCACGGAAGCCTCCTCTTCCAGATCCTTGTCCTCTTCCTCTTCCTCTCTGATCTCTATTATTCTGATCCTGGAAGTGATTGGAATTATTTCCACGCTGATTCTGACTGCTACTGGCCTCATCCTTCTTTTTCAGATCTTCATTTCGGCCACCATATGACCATCCACCAGATCATCCACCGCGACCTCTTCCGTTTTGTCTGCTCTCGAACTTCTTGTTCAGCTTTTCCTCTACTTTTAGGGCAAATTGGTATGCCTCCTCAATACTACTCATTCGAACCAAATTCAACTCCTCCTGAATGCTTGGCCTTAACCCATTAAGGTATCGGGCAACTTTCTTCTTATCAGCTTCTGCATGGCCTGTTCTGATGAGGAGTCGATAAAACTCCTCTGTATACTCCTGAACAGATCTTCCTGCTTGCTTCAAACTTTGCATTTTCTTTAGTAGATCAAGCTCATAATCAACAGGAATGAACTGTCGCTTCAATTTATCCACCATCCGATCCCATCTTGTGATTTTATCTTTCCCTCTTCTATTTCACTCCAATTGAATTTCTTGCCACTAGATCTTCGCATGACCTTTCAGTCTGGCCTTCGCAAATTTGACCCTATCAGGATCCTCAACATCTTCATACTCAAAATATTCCTCACATTCATTGATCCAGTCGATCAATTCCTCTGGGTTAAGATTTCCAGAAAATGTAGGAACCTCAATCTTAGGTCTTTTCCCAATCTTGGAAATCGCTCGAAAAAGTCTTTCTTCCTCCTGGTTCACAATTTCAACTTCTCCTTCTTGATATTCTTCTTCGGCTTCATCCTCGCTTTCATCTTTTACATTAAGATTCATTCCTCTGCGAATCTCTTCCTGCAATGCTCGCACTTGTCTCTGCAGCTCTCTAACCTCAGGTGTTACAACACCAGCTCTTCCGCCACGTTCCCTTCGTGGAGGCATTTTCGTGATGCGCGCTGAAACCCTAGCCACGGTCCTGGTGCAAACTGCCTCACAGTCGGCGATCTGTTTACACACTCAAGAAAACCTACTTTGATACCACCTGATGAAGGGTGCTCCCCTTAATACCACAACCACATAAGAGAAATAGAGAAACAACAACAATAATAGGCAAGAACAGAAAATTGGCTTCTTATTATCTCCACAAATGTGGAATTACAGACTTTCAGAATTACAATATGCAAAGCCACATGGGCATTCCCTTACAATATTCTTTAGGACAAAGCCTCGAATCAATACCTAGATCTACTACCCAGAACTATTCTAAACTGCCTAAGACAATAATACAGCCTTCCTTATATAGGCAATTTTCCACCGCCTGGGAAGGTTCCAGAATTTTAGCCAATAAGGCCGACCAAACTTAGAATTATTTT